>JAOQIF010000060.1:116412-158705 GCA_026260285.1 Colletotrichum sansevieriae | reverse complement strand
TTAACAAAATATTTTTTTAATTTTTAAACAATCTTTTTAAACCCCCCCCCCCCCCCCCCCCCCAAAACACCATCTATCTATCTGTATACCAACCACACACATTCGCGTCCCTTTCGACAAACAGTTGACAGACGCCAAAAGCCCTGATTATGGAACGTCAAGAGTATTCATCCAACACCATGCAATGCTTGACCCAATGGTAACAAGAAAATAGATTAAAAAAAAAAAAAAACAGAATGATGCCCCTCGCTCCCGTTCTCCCCCTTTCCCTAGCGCCCGTATGTGCAATGCCCTTGGACACACTCTACGCTCATCATGCGCCGTTGGCCTTGTCCTTGTCGATATAGACGGGAATGCCATATACAACCACCGCGCCAGCCGTTATGTACCTGTATCGGCAAGCGTCCCTGGCCTTGGCGACGGCCTCAACGAGTGACGCGTTGCCTTCACTCTCCGCGGTCTTCTCCCCCTCCTTTGCGTTCGCCTTTCCTTTCTTATCCGCAAACAGGCTCTTCCCCCTCCCCTTGGACTTTTTCTCATCATCAACAAAGGTACCTCTCTTCATCAGGCCCCATTCCTCGAACAATCGGCCCGCATACCGGTCAATGTCCCTGTCGGTCACGTCCCATAAAGTTCCCACGACGGCGGGACACCCGGCGAGCATGTAGTTCCATACGGGACCGTGGCACTCGTACTCGCCAACATTCTGAAGAGATGCGGAGCTACATCCCATGAGAAGGGCGGCAGCTTTGCATTTCTCCAATCTCCTGATGGTCTTGCCGCGGATATATTGCGCGCCGCTGCCGTGCCCAAAGTAAAGCAGAATATCTGAGTTTTTCAGTGCACCTTCAAATTCGTCTTCCTCCGGGCGGCGCGAGACAATGCTTGTCCAGGAGTCGCCGAGGGTGGTCAGAGGTTTCTCGAAGGTGTTGAGAGTATTCTTGAGATCCGAGCCGGGGTTGAGGATATACGTGCCACCTACGGGCGATACAGTGTGACGACCTCTATCCGCCTCTTGGGTTGTGCGTTGCTCCAGGATCAATCGACGAAGGCAGGATAGCGAGGGAACACGGGAGTACGCCAAGCCCTCCACGCACGGAAGCGATTCCCATGGGAACGAGTGGAGTGCCTTGTCAAGGATCAGGATGCTGTGGGCGCCCTCCTCAGGTTCCGATGTCTTGGCCGCGCTGTGGTACACTTGAAGAGCGTCAAGAGTGTCCAAGACCATGGAGTCGAAGTCAATCTCATCGTAAGCATTCCTCTCACCCTGGAATTGGAGGATGTCCACAACGAAGTAGAGGAGATCGTTCAAAGGCTCGTCCATGTCGCCGTCTGGCGCCACGGTCGAAGGGTCTCCCAATCCGATGAAAAGGTCAAGGATACGAGGCTCCAAGGCAATCTTGGGAATTTTTGTGGTCTTTTTTCCACGGACCTGTCTCCGCGAGGGCAGGTGCTTGTCCATAACCTTTGCGAAAGCTTTTTGGAACTTGGCAAGAAGTTCAGGGCGATGGCGGTGTTGAGAGAAGATTCCCTTGAATCCACCAAGCCAGACTTGCTCAACGTTGTCAAGCAGATCTTTGAACTTGCCGTCCAAGTGGTCACGCTGTTCCCACCAGGCCTTTTTAGCTCCCTGGCCGGCGTAATCTCCAGAATTATGGCAGCTCTCGTTGGTGGCATTGATAAGTTCCATGAGCTCATCGTAGCCGTGTTGGAAATCGAAAAGCTCGTCTTCGCCGTCTCTGGATGCGACACGTTCTAGTGGTAACCGAAGAACGAACGGGCTTTGGCCAGCTCGCAATTTGGTGATGCATAAATCCTTGCGATTGTCGCTGAGCGAGACAGATAAGACGCTCCATGCTTCGGGGATTATGTCGACGTAGTCGCGCTGGAACTTGGTCATGTCGGCTGCAGTAACAATGCTCGCGCGTCTATCGTCATTTACAGGAAGAGCCAACGGCCAGCCCATTTCGCTGAAGCTGGGTTCGAGCTGTTCCGTTGCGACAGTTATTCGCTCACGTCTCCATGTCAGATTTCGCGCGAACTCCACAGAGCAGGCTGCATATCCGAAGCTGGCAACATTTTTAGGGACGCCTTGTGATGTGGCTGAAAGAAATATGCCTGTGCTCTGGAGCAATGCTGAGATCCGATGAACCAGATGTCCGTTTCCAGAAATAGCAGCCTCGACCTGTGCCTCCATCAGCTGCGCTTGAGCTTGCTCCAGGATATCGACGAAGGTAGCGTTCTCTCTGGTGGCCTTGCGATCCGCAGAGGCAGCTCGGCTTTGAGGTTTTCGTGGAGACTGCCCGCTTGGCGATACCTTTTCTGCAGTGTTCTTGTCGGAGATGGCGTGAACTGATGGGTAGGAGATCGTGGATTCCTTCACCACGGAGAAGACAGAATCACCCTCCATCTGCTTGATGCCTTGTTCGATGAGACATGTTGCTTCGCTGATTTGAACACGAAGAGAATCTCGTAGGCTTTTCGACATCTGTTTCGCTTCCTCGAGCAGCTCCGACGCCGCAGCCCAGTCACCCTTGCTGAGGTGGACAAGGGCTTTGTACATCAACATGGAAGCCTTCAGTTCGGATGCATGGGTACCAGCAGAGACAATCATGGCCTTGGATGGCGCAGCAGCTTTTGTCTTAGAGGGTGGAGTGCGCCTAGTTGTTCTCGTGGCCATCGCTGCCTTGGTCGTCGTTCTTGTGTTCGTCTTGGGTGCCGTTGCCGGTGGCTTTGCGGTCCGAGTCCTTCGAGTTGCCGTTGTCGTCGTCGCGCCCTTCAACGTAAGCTTTGCCATCTTATCCACAACTTGCTCATCGCTGACTCCGGTGATAGCGCCCCTGTTGCTGTTGTTCAATGTTTCGAGCGTGACCTCTGCGAGCTTGAGAAGCAGCATTTCGTTGTCGTGATCTTTCATCTCGCCGAATGAGGCGCTGAGCTCGCAGGCGAGCTGAAAAGCTTGACGAGTAGGCTTTACGGATGTGGCCATGAGTTGTCTTGCTTCGTTCAGGTACCCGAGACCCTTGTCGAGCTTGCATGCCCTGAGCCACACGGAACCGATCCAGCTGGCCGCTTGGGCCCGATGAATTGCGGCATTCGTTGAATTGGCGACCTGGTGGGCTTTCTCGGCGTAATAAAGGGTCTCTTGGAACATGCCGAGGTGTGCGTATACCGAAGAGAGATGCAGCATTGTTTTCAAAAGACCACAGGCGAGTGCCCAACTGTCGGGGCCGTCCGCTAAGCCGATTCGATGTACTCCTGACTCGACTTTGACGACGCTCATCTCAGCATCTGGGGATATCTCTCTCGAAGTCTTCGCGGAACGCGTCGTCGGTGCTTTTTTCCAGAGTTGTTCCAAGTTTGTCCAGTCGCCGTATAGCATACGAACACCGGTCTTCGCATGCAGCAAAGCGTGCTGGTATTCTCCTTGATCCCCCTTGATACGAGAAAAAAGACATGCAGCTCTGGCTAGCAACAGTTTTCTTTGCAGCCTTGCACCTCGGCGAATTGAAGAAGACTTCTCAAAGGCAGCTTGACCCTGGAGTAGCATTTTCTGACTGCATTCCTTGTTAGATTTTACCACAACAAGGTTGGTCAAAGACTTACGCTGCATCGGCGTTCTTCTTCGCTAGCTGATGCTCTGTGAATGAAACGAAAAGACTGACGGTTGCGAGATCTTCGTTACCTGAAGACTGTACGAACGCCATGGCTTTAGTCAGGACCTCCTCGGCTTTATCAGAGTAGCCAAGGTGGATGTACTGGTCGGCTAAGTTGCTGTGGGACTGAACCAGTAGATCCGTAGAAGAATCGGAGAGCTTTTGCGAGATATCAGAGGATAAAGTAAGGATGGAGAGGAGGAATTCGTCCTCGCCTCTGAGCTTAGCATAGTCGGCGATAGCACCAAGTTGTCTGAGGAGTCCCTCAGCATCGCTGATTCGAGACAGTACATCATTCTTAGCTGAGCATTCGTCGATGATTGCCCGCCAAGTGTTCATCGGCTTGTCGAAGTCGCTTGCCCGCCACTCCGAGTGCGACTCTACAAGAGCCACGGTTGATCTCAGCCCAGCCTCGAGATCTGAAATGTAATTAAGTAGATTGCTGTCGTCCGCAAGGTCTTGACCATGGCATGCTTGTAAAGTCGATTCGGCCTGCTCTCGGAGATTTTGGAACTCTGCATGATCGCCGACAGCCATCGTAAGAAGCTGGACTAGTGTTCGTAGTCGGCGAACGGGAAACCGATCTACTGAGTAAATTCTCAATAGAGCTTCGGCCACCGGTTCTTTGACGTTGGAACTCGGGTCGCTTGAGTTGTCCGACAGAATAAGCTGGATGATTCGCTCTAGAACCGCAGCTCGCTCGACGTCCGCGAGGAAAAACGTCCAATCGTTCCAGGACTGATCGAGCTTGACCATGACACCCAAAGTTCTAGAGAGTGTCTCTGTCTTGGCTCCTGCACCCCAAGCTACCGCCGGCGAATTTGCTGACAGTGAGGTTGCTACCGTAGCTAAGACGCCATCCTCTACCATGTTCGTGCAAATCGACTTGAGGGCGTCACGGGCGTCATTGATGCGTCCAGCATGTTTGCACAGATCTGCAAAGTACTCGAGTTTTGCAGTAGTTTGCGCTCTCTCCTTCTCCTCGGGGGCTCTATCTTTGACACAGTCAATGGACCGTTTGAGAGCTCGAAGAAGCGTCTTGTCGGTTGGCTTTCCATGGTTGTTGCGCCGATACCAGTGAAAGAACATGAAATAGAGATGTGAAAGCTTGGTGTGTGGAGAGTGTGACGAGTCAGACTTTGAGGTAGCGGCACTGATGTCGCCCATGGAGTCGAGCAGTAGTAGGCAATCGCGAAGAAGGTCGTCAAGAAGCTCCCATGTCATCTTATTACCATCAATGTATGACTTGGCTACCATGAACGCCGAGTCCATGATTTGAACGACGGAGTCGAGCAACAGCTGCCTTTTCTGGTCGTAACGAACCTTGTCTTTGACAGCAGCGTCTCTTGATGGCGCTTTCCCAAGCCATCGAAGGGTGAATCGTGGAAATTGAAGGACTAGTTTGTTGAGAAGATCGATGATGTTATCGGAGATATCTTGCCTCTTCGCTGCCAGCAACCCAACCACCGACCTGCGAGCAGCCGATAGGTTTGTCATCAGTTCCTCAAGCTCTGTCGAGTCTCCCTTCAGCGAACTTTGAAGTGCATCGATTACTTCCTTGACAACTTTGACGAACGGCCCTTCTGGCAACGGTACCTGTTTCGCGTAGATTGCAACAAGCTGCGCTGCAGAGGCACAGCACTTGGCGGCTGAGTCGCGCTCAGGGTCCAACGTCCCTTTGATCTTCGACACCCAATCGGCTGAGTCCTTGTAGAGACGAGCAGCCTGAGCTGCATTGCCCAGAGCCTGGTAGATAACGGCGAGAGGTGATTTCGATGACCATTGTGGCTCCAGGTTTTGGTTCTTAGCCATGGTGGTGATGCGCTGGAAGATGCCCAGGGATCTGTGGTATGATCCAGCTTGGTCGGACAGAGATCTGCGGATGAAGCATGTGACGCATTTCGAAAGTGGTGACATAATGTCCTTGTCGATATCGGCCTTGTGGCCAACCAATGGCCACCAGTGTAGACGCGCCTCCAAACCAAATGCCTGCAGCTCTAATGCAGTTGCAGGAGAGCAACTCAGTCGGGCGTCCATCGCCGTATCGTCATGTTTGTTCGAAGGGCTTGGGGCTAGTGACAGTAGCACTTGTGAAAGAAGATCAAGTTGTCGAGCAGCCTTCTTCTTGGCCTGGTCCGACTCTTTTGCTGACTGTAGCAGAAGGTTTGTTGGAGAAGTTGGATAGGCGGGATTCAAGTATGGCAAGGATGCTTCGACGACTGCAGGCTTCTTGGTTGAAGATACGAGGCGTAATATGTGCATCTGAGTCGAGATAACAACTCCAAGAGTCGGGCCAGAGAATTTGGAGTCACCAAAGTCCAGAAGCTCCGCCAGTCCTTTGACCTTCGCGTCGGATGTGACCGTCTGGGCTGTTTTCGCCTTGTTTCTGGATGCCCCCAAGGCGTCCAGTCTTCGCTTCAAAATGTTGAGCTCCTTCAGTGCGTGTTCTTGGAGGCCCAGGCCGATAAGCTTCGCAACAAACGAGGACATGCCGTTCTCCAGTTGTAGGGCTGGGAGCGTTACCTCACCGGAGGTCTGAAGAGTCCTCAAGCACGCAAAGGCAGCTCTCAGACACTCTACTGTCGCAAGGCATGATGTTGCCGGTATCGTGGTAGTCACCGGTTTTGGCGCTTGCTTGGCCGCAGTCATGGGGGTAGTTGAAGTCCTATTCAGCGGACGCGACTGCATAGGAGTCATCGGCATCGAATTCGATCGTCGTAGGTGTCGCCTGGTCGGTGTTTCCCGGAGGTCATCGCCTGAGTTCTGTCGTCGGCATGGTGTTGCAGGCGCAGGCGTCGGTGTAGGTTTGGAAGCTTCTGTGAGGGACTTGAGTGCGACATTGATGATATGCGCGGCGAGGGCAGCTTTGTCCTTCGCGCTCATTTCATCTTTCTTGTTCGCCGCCGTGCCAGTTCGTGCTGTTCCAGCGGTCTTTGCTCTTGCTGCTGTCGTCGTTTTCGTAGTTCGGGATGTGGATTTCGTCGTTGAGGATGTTGTTTCGGCTTCTGTTGCGAGAAGTTCCTTGAGCAACACCGACGTTGCTGATGTGCATGTTGTTGTTGAGGTCGCCGCCGCTTTGACAGCGTCAACTTTGCTCTGGATAGAAGTCATTGTGTCTCGCGGGTGTGAGTGCTGATCATGTCGTCATAAAATCTCAAACTTCATTCGTAAATGCAGCGAAGAGACAAGCGAAAGAGCGAAATGCTGTTGTTCGAGGAGCAATTCGGTGTGACTTCATGCAAATCCACAAAGCGTGCAGTTGGCAGTTTGGCAGATCTCGCTAAACAATGGCCCGGGGCGTTGTCTAGGGCAACCGCCATCCGGTCCGGTCCGTGCGGCGAGAGCTGAGAAGATGCACGGACCACGTCTTCCAACCGCAACTGCTCTCGACTTTTTTTCCTGCTTGTAGAGAACTGTTGGCATCAGAATTCTTTTTCGCGTGGTAGTTTCCCTACATCACTTCGGAATGTCTCGAATTGGCACACAGCGGCTACTCGCCGCAACTCCGGCCCTGCGCACCCCAGCTTTTGTACACGCTGCGCATCGCCCACTCTGCCTCCAGGCGCGATACACGAGCTCCCTCCCTACCGTCGCGCAGTTGGACTTTTGGAAGTCCCTGATCCCGAAGCCATTCCGCCGTGAAGAACAGCTTCCCGGAGATCCATCGATCAAGCGAGTCAAGTCGAAGAGGAAGAAGGAATGGAACCCGGCTACCTTCTACATTGTCATTTTTCTCTTGATCGGCTCCATGTCCATTAACATGTTGTCGACGAAACAGTCATTCGAGGCATTCTCGCGACAAGCCGATGTTCGCATCGGAGTTTTGAAGGAGGTTGTCGAGAGGCTGCAAAGGGGCGAGGCTGTGGACGTGGAGAAGGCGCTGGGTACGGGTGACCCTCAAAAGGAGCTTGAGTGGGAAGAGAGTACGTGCACTTCGCCATCAGAGCCACCAGGAGAAACCCATGCTAATGAGAACAAAAGTGTTGAAGGAGATTGAGCGAGAAGATTTGTCACGTCAAAAGAAGCAGGAGAAGGCGCGGCAGACGGAAAGCGCGGCAAAGATCAAGGCCGAATCCGAAGCGAAACAGCAACCAACTGCGATTCCCGAGACTGCGAAAACACCTGCACGAGGCATGTCGAGCTTCTTTTGAATTCACAATTTGTTCTTTTTGAAACGTACACGTCGTGGGCTACAACATGTCTTTGAAAACGCCATGGTTCCCTTTGGGAACCTCTTCGCCCTTGCCGACGACGGCCGCGCCGCTGGTTTGCAGTTCGCGAAGCTGTTGGACCAGCGCCGGAAGTACGTTGTCGATGGACACCTCAGTCCGGACTCCCAGAGCCCCAGTCGGAGCCGGATCCGGTACGGCAGCGATGTGCTCCTCACCTCGCACACCCCCAGTGTTGATGATAGAGATGGGCATACCCCGGTCCAAAGCTCTCTTGGCCAATCGCCAAGCAGAGTATGTGGCCAGCGAAGTACCGAGGACCAAGAGTTTGCCAGCACCATCGATGGCCTCCTCCGCAGCGGTCTTCACCTCACTGGCGATGCTCTCGCCGAACATGACCACGGCAGGCTTCAGAATCCCGGCGGAGCTGCTGGGCTTCCAGGCGCCATCATGGTCAACCTCGACGACGTGCTTGGTCCCTTCGGGCGTCGATGGCGGCTGTGCAAGGCAGTGTGGACAAGCTGGATATCTGAAAGTGGTGTAAGGAGCACCTGGCAGGTCGACGTCTCCATCAGGGTTGGTCCTGATGCCCTTGGGACCAACCCTGATGCCCTTGGCTCTCCGCTCGGCGGGGTTTTCCGTGTCGAGAGCCCCAGAAGCTAAAGCTTCGAGGAGGAACTCTTGCCACGCAGGGTTGAGTCTCCCAAGTTCCTCTTGGAACGCATCTCTGGGGTACTCGTTCCGGCAACTTACACAGACGGTGGATCTTAGATAGCCATGCAACTCCAGAGTCGGAATATCAGGATGAGCTTTGGAATGGAAAGAGTCGACGTTCTGAGTGACGACACTCCTTATCACGCCCAGCTTGCCCAGGTCACGGATAGCATAGTGACCCTGGTTCGGTGACGCCTTATGAAGTGAGGTCCATCCTAAGAAACTCCTCGCCCAGTACCTCTTGCGCGCTTCGTGATTTGAGAGAAACTCGTGGTAGTAAATGGGACGGTAAGTCTTGTTCACACGATAGGTGCCGTTGACACCTCGGTAATCGGCGAGGCCGCTCGAGACGGAAAGGCCCGCGCCAGTCAAGACGACGGCCGACCTCGGCAGCCCGTTGGGCGGAGGAGCAGTGAAGAAATTCTGGAGAGCTGCGACAGCGCCCGGAATGGTGTTTGCGTTGCTTGGACGGACTGTGGGAGGAGCCAAGAGTTCCGTGTAAGGAATGCGCATAAGAGGTTTGCGCATTGGAGCGAGGCTTAATGGTTGTGTGTTGCGTAGGGCTGCCGGAATGTGGGAGGTATTGGGATCGCGAATGGGGTTTCAAGGGTACCCGTTAGCGTAGGATGGCGCCGGCAGATGCGTGGACTCGGTGGAGGCTGAGAGAGGAAGGAGAAGCTTAGGAAAGGGGTTGATGTAAGGACGTGATTATTGCTCGGGCATGATATGTGATATCCCCGGGGTGGTCTTAAGAATAGAAGCACTCAAGGGACGGGAGGAGATTTTTAAGGTGTCAGACGCATCTGTATTGGTAAACGGAACCGTTACGACGGGCTCATCTCATGTTGATTCGAAGGGGCGATCCCATCTGGAATGACAGTCAACTCGTCACGATTCGGGGCAGCCCCTGGGGACCCCGCTAGTTCTCCACAAGATGACAAAGCTGTTGTGGCTTGCCCGGACCCCGAACCTATTACTGTGGTATATTTATCAAGTTTCTTTTTTCTTTTTTCTTTTTGGTGGGTGGGTGTCTTGTTGCCTTTCCGGCTCTCTTCTCAGACACTTGCGAATTAGAGGGAGAAAAGGTTTTCGGGAACCTCGGCACGGGCCATTTGCCACTGACATTGGAAGTCGAGTTGTTCCTTGTGATGGCACTTTCGGCGACCCGATATTCTTGTCTACATACGACAACGGAGATGTTCCGCTAACTCCGACTTGCCTCATTGATAGAGCTTAGTTGATAGCTGGAGGATTGGCTCGGTATCGTCCTTTTTGGGTGCGCAGCGGAGTTGTCTTTGGAACCCCCCTGTTCTTTGTGAACTGGATAGAGTGCGCAGGCTTTGGTCAGACTCGGTTCGTTCTGGAGATCCAAAGGGCTATTTGTAGCAGCCACGCCGGGCTCCATGTTGGAGTGGGCGCTGCTGACGCATGTCGTTGCCCAGGGCCCATTTGCAGGGGAAACGAAGGGCCTGTTGCGAAGGGAATTCATGCTTCTTTCCCATCCCTCCCTCCATGACAGAGCATTTGCCGGGGTCAAAAACGTACGTAGTACTATGCTACGTTTTAGCTGAGGAGAAATTTGCACCGCCGGTAGGAACTAACCCGCATTATGTTCTTGGTGGAATACATAGACTAGAAGGCAAGGTGACGATTAGTGCATTCGCATGTGAGGCGGTAAGCAGAGATACTGCTGCGTCAATCAATACAATTCATCAAACTAGGCCCGTCCATCAAATCGCCTTCGCCTTGTGGGTTCACTTTCTTACTGGTGCTTCCGAGGACCGCAGGAGACCACATCCTCGTCAGGAACGGATGCCGTCTTTAGCTTAGCAGGGCAACAGAAAGCTTCCCACCCCGCCGTATCGGCCCTGTCTTTGCTTTGTACCTGCACCCACCCCATCGCTGCAACCTGCGACTGCGGCAAGGCCAAGCGACTGCAGAGAGAAAGATCAGATCAACACCCGCCGTGGCCGGACACTGGACGACAGACGGCCCTCATCAACCTGAACCTTGCGACGACGTCGAGGAGAACGACTAGCAACCTGGACGAAGCCATTCTATTGCCGCGTCGCTTCTCTCTTCTCTCTGCGCACACACACACCTACCTATCACGCATCACCTCACACCTCACACCTCACACCTCACACCTCACACACAGCCTACCTTGCCTTTCCTTAACAACCCACCAAAGGCCATTCCCGCAACTTTCTCCTCTCTATCCGTGCCTCGCTCGTACCTGACGGGACCTTCCTTACCCTACCTACCTTACCGTACCGCCGCACCATCATTTCCCAATTCCACTCCCACCAGTCCCGTCCCGTCGCTCCCCTCCGAAACCCTCGTCACGCTGGCTGCTTGTCATGTACGCGTCCCTGGCCCGCTGCCGCTGCTTGCAATTAGCCATCCCATCATTCGTCCCCTCCCCCCTTACTTTTCCTAATTCCTAATCCCAGTCCTAGCTGGCTCAGGTCACTCTTAGGTAGACAGACCATAGCCTTGCGTATCCGTACATGTCTCCCCCGTCCAAACGTCCGCCGACGGGACTGCTCCGCCGCCTTTCCGGGCTGAGTGTGAGTGTGGGTGTGACGTCTGCAGCTGCCACAGGCATGGTGAGCATGGGCATGGGCATAGGAATGGGAATGGAAATGGGAATTGGAGGCGGACGCGCCGCGACAAGATCGGGAACCGGAGCGCACACCCTACTCCGTCCAGGTTGCTTCAGTTTTGCTACCGGTACCACCTTAAGGCCACATCTACCACATCAGCGCCGCGTCCGCGTCTATCAAACTTCCAGTCCGGCAGCTTCTCCCTGCGATCCTTACTTAACCCCGAGTGCCGCCCGCCTCCGCCTGCGCTTGTCTACCCGTAGTTCTTTCCCCATCCTCACACAGCCCGCAATCATGTCCTCTACAACTACAACAACAACAGCCACCACCAACACCGCTCCTCCCACCACTTCTGCCATGCAGACCCGAAGCAGCCACGGCGGCCACTCCCACGGTCATGGTCACCACCACCACCATCATGGCCACGACAACGTCTACCTGACATCTAGCAACAAGAACGATGCCGGCGTCCGCATCACCCGCATCGGCCTCTACTCCAACCTGGGCATGGCCATCGCCAAGGGTGCAGGCGGCTACGCCTTCGGCTCCCAGGCAATGGTTGCTGATGCCTGGCACAGTCTGACTGATCTGGCCTCTGACATTCTGACGCTGGCTACCGTCTCGTGGAGTCTCAAGCCCCCGACCGACGCCTTCCCCACTGGTTTCGGCAAGATCGAGAGTTTGGGATCTTTGGGTGTTTCCAGCATGCTCCTGGGTGGCGGCCTGTTCATGTGCTGGAGCAGCATGCTGACCCTCTACGCCCATTTGTTCCTGGACCCTGCAGCAGCAGCAGAGGCCATCGCTCATGCCCATTCCCATGGTCACAGCCATAGCCACGTCCACTCTGGACCGAATCTGCATGCTGCCTGGCTGGCTCTCGGCACGGTCGCAATCAAGGAATGGCTGTACCAAGCAAGTGAGTGTCACCCAAATAAACGCCCCGAGCTACCATGCGTAAGCAGCATGTTAACCAAGAATCTGCAGCAATGAAAGTCGCCGTCGAACGAAAATCGTCTGTCCTCGCCTCCAACGCCGTTCATCACCGTGTCGACAGCTGGACTGGAATTGTCACACTGCTTGCTATTCTGGGTGCAAACTTTTTCAAGGATGCTGCGTGGTTGGATCCTGTTGGTGGCCTCATGATCTCCCTGCTTGTCATCAAGGCCGGCGCTGAGAACACTCTGTCGGCTCTGTACGAATTGGCCGATCGCAGCATCGACGAGGAGGTCAAGGAGTCGGTCGAGAAGCACACACTGAGAAGCCTGTCTGACATTACTGAAGGCCACGAGGTCGAAGTCAGGGGCATCTCTGGAGTCAAGTCTGGTCAGAACTACCTCGTGGAGATCGAATTGGCCGTCCCCGGCGCCTGGACTGTCGAGCACGTCCGCGCTGTTGAGGAGAAGGTCCGCACTGTGGTTGGCTCCAGCGTTCGTGGAGTACGGAAGATCAAGGTCCGCTACGTCCCGAAGGAGGCTACCATCGCACCCAAGTTCGACGAGTTCATCCCTGGTGAGGCAAACATGGACAAGGCCGAGGAAGGTGAAGTGGCCAACGGCAACGGCCACCACAAGCACCACTGAGCGGCCATGTCCCTATTTGTACATTCGGGAGGACGAGCTTGCCATTCACGATGAGATACCCTTGGTTCCCTTACAAAATCTGGAAGCGTGGAACAGCTACATCGTCTTGTGTTTGTTCAATTATTTTCTCTTTCTATTTTTTGGTATACAAGGAGATGTATAGATAGCAGTCTTGGAGGGTCCTCTCAGGCATGCGTTGCATCAGGACGGCGTTTAAGGGGAATAGCAAAAAGGCCAGCGTTCGGCCTGTCATCTGGGGAGCCTGTGTCTCTCCACATGAATAAAAGAGTCATTTGTGTCTTAGCCTATTGGCTCCTACCTAACCATATCTCGTTTCACTGCACATACTTTGCCCGGTCCCGCGACTCTGTTCGCCAACATATCTCAACCTATAATCTGCTAGGTAAGTTGGCATGCAGGGACTGAGGGCTATATCTATGGACGCGCATATAATATGGGTTAAGCTGTCACCAACTCCCGAGCTCAGGGAACAAGGCTGTCTTGGCTTACGCCAAGCTGTCACCATGTCATTGGCGCGCATATCCGTGGCAGCTATCTAGAAAACTTACGATTGGCCAACCCGCTTTTAGCCTGAATTGCCACAAGGCTGAGACTGTGCAACCTGTCCCGAACTGCCCCTCCGTGTTCACGCCCCACGTCAAAGTGATGTAGTGACCTCTAATTATGTGGTTGGCAGCGGCAGCGGCCAATTTCTCAAAAATATCCGGGTGCATCGTAAATTTTCTCTTCCTCCTCTTGTCGCTCACCATTCTTGTACATGGTTCTTATGAGATTAGACAGATAGACACTAGATACGAAAAAGAGCACAATCGTCGTCCCATCTCACGATGAGTTCCGGTCCCCTGTATCTCGGGTTTGATCTCTCGACCCAGCAACTAAAAGGTCAGTCCACATAAATCATGGTTCTCCCAAATTGCTACTATGCATCTCACGACTCTCTGACGCATTCTGCCAGCGATTGTCGTTCAATCCGACCTCACGGTCGTCTCCGAGGCCAAGGTCGACTTCGACGCCGACTTCGGAAAGCAGTATGGCCTCCGCAAGGGCGTCCTGACCAACGAGGCCGAGGGCGAGGTCTACGCCCCCGTCGCCGTGTTCCTCGAGGCCATCGATCTTGTCCTCACCCGTCTTAAGGAGAAGACGCCGATGCACCGCATCAAGGGCATCAGCGGCTCCTGTCAGCAGCACGGGAGCACGTACTGGAGCCGCGACGCCGAGAAGCTACTCGGCGGGCTCAAGGCTGAGAAGTCGCTTGTCGAACAGCTCAAGGAGGCCTTCTCGCACCCGTATGCGCCCAACTGGCAGGACCATAGCACGCAGGCTCAGTGCGATAAGTTTGACGCCCACTTCGAGACGGCGCAGAGACTTTCTGAGGTCACCGGCAGCGCCGCCCATCACGTATTTCCCCCTTGTCTCGGCTCATTCATGATATCCAAATATTGACGAGAAGACAGCGCTTCACCGGCACGCAAATCATGCGCCTCCGCCAAAAACTCCCTGAGATGTACGCAGCCACATCGCGCATCTCCCTCGTCTCCTCCTTCCTCGCCTCCATCCTCCTTGGCACTGTTGCCCCCATCGACATCTCCGACGTGTGCGGCATGAACCTCTGGGACATCCCGGCTGGCACGTGGAGCGAATCTCTCCTCGAACTCACCGCCGGCGGCAAGTCCGGCGTGGCGGACCTAAGCTCCAAGCTCGGCGAGCCGCGCCACGACGGCGGCGGCTCCATGGGCTCCATCGCCGACTACTTCGTTCAACGCTACGGTTTCAGCAAGGAGTGCCAGATTGCCCCATTCACGGGCGACAACCCCGCCACGATCCTGGCGCTGCCGCTGCGACCTATGGACGCCATCGTCTCTCTGGGCACCTCGTCCACGTTCCTGATGGTCACGCCCGTGTACAAGCCCGACGCCGCGTACCACTTCTTCAACCACCCCTGCACGCCGGGCCAGTACATGTTCATGCTGTGCTACAAGAACGGCGGCCTCGCCCGCGAGCGCGTGCGCGACGCGCTGCCCAAGCCCGAGGGCGGCGACGTCTGGGCCAACTTCAACAAGCACGTCCTCGCCACGCCTCCCCTCGACGTCCGCTCCGAGTCCGACAAGGCCAAGCTGGGACTGTACTTTGACCTGCCCGAGATCGTGCCCAACATCAAGGCCGGCACGTGGAGGTATACGGCGGACCAGGACGGCTCCGCGCTCGCGGAGGCGACGGATGCGGATCGGTGGAGCAAGGAGACGGACCCGCGCATCATCGTCGAGAGCCAGGCGCTCTCGATGCGCCTGCGCAGCCAGAACCTGGTGCACAGCCCCAAGGACGACCTCCCCGCACAGCCGCGCAGGATCTACCTCGTCGGCGGCGGCTCGCTCAACCCGTCCATTGCGAGGGTGATGGGCGACGTGCTCGGCGGGTGCGACGGCGTGTATAAGCTCGACGTCGGCGGCAACGCGTGCGCCTTGGGCGGCGCGTATAAGGCTGTCTGGGCGCTGGAGAGGAGCGTGGGGGAGAGCTTCGACGAGCTGATCGGCAAGCGTTGGAAGGAGGAGGGCGCGATTCAAAAGGTTGATGATGGGTTCAAGGATGGGGTTTTCCAAAAGTATCAGCCCATCGTGGGCGCGTTTGAGGAGATGGAAAAGAAGATTCTGAAGGTTGCGCACAACTAAGCAAGACGGATTGGCAATGTGAGGGATAGAATTAGATCATGAAAGCGATGATCACGCTCACCTGGGGCCCTCATTCATTCTGATTGTGATGATTTTCTTCAATACATAACTGAAAACATCACAGGAGAATTCAGAAGTATGAGCTATGCGTTTCTTGTAATTGAGCTACGGTCCTGGAGCTATAAAACCCATCGGATCCAAATCCCCAAACCCCGATTCTCTTTCCTACCCAGCGTCGGCGATAACCTAAGTGTGTAAGAATGAAAAAGCAGAAGAATGAAAATAAAAGCAGGGCCCTTGTTGTCCCAAGAAGTCCTGTGGTTCCAATGTCCATTTTGACCCAAGACCATCCCATTCCCATATTACAAAGTATCCCTTCCATCTAAGGGAATGTGCATAGAACCCAGAATGCCAATAAAACGAAATCCTTTTTTGGTTCGGGGTATCAATCGTCGACGCGTGATATCATTTCTGTCGTGCTGTTGAACGAGGCAACAGAGGAAAGAAGAATGTACTTTCTTTCATCGAACAAGCCGGCGGTGCGACCGTGGATCCCTCCCGAGGGGGTTCCTTGTCTGTTCGCGTGCATTGAGAGAAAGAGATGACGAAAGTTCAAGAAGTTAGAACAGGACCAAGAGGCCCAGGCCGAACAGGACCAGACAGGTCTGGCAGTTCATGCTGCCACGCTCGAAAGCGCCGAAGACGACGGGCTCTGCGCGCTTCTCTGCGCCAGAGAAGAGGGGCGCGGTGCTGACCGGCTGGCCGGGGCCAGGATGGGTCGAGACGACCGTGCCGTTGCCCGTGGGGAAGGGCGGCTGCGGGACGACGTCAGTCTTGGTGTGCTTGGGCGGGGAGCCGGTGATGTAGATCGTGGTGTTGATCGTGACACCGGGTACCTGAACGGTGGTGTTGTTGGGAACGTGGGACGCGCCAGTGAGAGATTTGGTGGCGGTCTTGGTGATGAAGTTCGTCTCAGTGAGCGTAGCGGTCGCGTTCTTGGGGACGCTGACCACGGTGGTCTTGACCTCGCCGCCGACGGTGACCGTGATAGTGCTGACGTCGATCTCAGTGACGACCTTGGGCTCCGTGGAGGTGGAGTTGACAAGGGGGCTTGAGATCGAGGGGTAGACGGTGACGGTGGCCATGCCTCCAACAGTCTCGGTGGCGCGATCGGTGAGCAGGATCGTGGTGTGAATTGACTTTGTGGACCTGGAAGTGCTGGGGGAGACGGTGACGGTTGTGTGCGAGGTCTTGGCATCAGAGGAAGCAGATGCTCGATGAGTCTCGGTGACCGTGTCGAACACCGTCTGAGTGACGATGGCGGTGTCATGCACAGTCGTGGCCTTGGAAGAGGCGGTGGAGGTCAAGACGGGGAGAGCTGAGGAAACAGTCGTTCTGTAAGTGACGGTAGCTCCATCAACAACGGTCTCGAAGACTGTCTTGGTGGCCTGCTCAGTGACGAAGACTGTGCGCCTGATGCCAGTGGTGACAGTGGTCGTGAGGCCAACATCGTCCGGGGAGGAGCTCTTGCTGGTGGGCTTGAAGCCGTCGACGGTGACGGTGTAGGTGACCACGACAATGTCAGTGGACTGGGCAAGAGAGGCGGAAGGCAGGGAGACAGTCTTGGTGATGGTTGACTGAGCGGAAGAAACAGAAGGCAGGGAGACAGTCTTGGTGATGGTTGACTGAATAGAAGAGACAGAAGGAAGGGAGACAGTCTTCGTCTTGGTCACGGTTGGGGCAGGGGAAGAGGCTGAGGAGCTGAGCTCAGCGGTCTTGGTGACAGTGATGTAGACTGTGTGGTCGTCAGGGGAGCACTGGGCCTCAGTGGTTGACATGGAGAGGGGCTCGGAAGTGACGGTGATGGTCGAGGTGATGATGCTTGTGGGAGTGTATGTGACAGTGGACACGACAACATCCTCGACTGTGGTTACCTTCTTCGTGGCAGTCAGAGTAGCGATCTGGGTCTCAGTGAGGAAGACTGAAGAGACCTGGACGGAGGGCCTCTGGACCTGAGAAGTAGAATCGATGGTAGGCTCGCCAGCCATCTCAGAGGAAGACTCAGACGCAGTGCCAGGCACGGTCGCGGTGGCAGTCTCAACCGCAGTCTCAGTGACCGAGGTAGTGATGAACTCGGTGACAACATTAATCGACCTATGAAATTATTCAGTGGCTGGGATAAGATTTGAGATGGAGGGGAAAGCTTACTGCGAAGTGGAAGATGTGCCAGACTGGGTGCCAGGGACAGCCAAGGCAGAAGAGACTGTGGTACCCTTAGTAGACTGATGGAGAGTGCGCGTCTCAGTCTGGGTCTTCTTGATAGTAGTTGTGGGCTCCGCGTAAGTCTCATTGGTGAGCTGAGAGGGGGTCTGCTCAGGGCAATGAGCGGAGGCAACAGCCGAAGTCGAGATACCAGTGGAAACGCCAGTCAGAGTACCGTTGGCGGAGAGGTGAGTGCCGTTGAAGGAACCAGTGTGGAACTGCATAACAGGGAAGCGAGGGACAATGTGGGCAGCCGAAGCCTGGTTGGTGTGGTCCTTGGAATCGATGTCCGCCTTGATGACTGCCTCGATTGTTAGATGAAAGATGGGCAAACTGGATGGGATGAGAGATGACTTACGGACATAGGCGATGCCGATAAGCGCAGCGAGAATGCAGATACCAACACCCATGAAGTAGCCCATAACACAGGCGTTGGACTTGCGATAGGCAGCCCAGTCCTGCTTCTCCTCTTCCTGCTTCTTTTGCTCAGTGCGCTGGATGGAACCGTCATTGTTGACGGTCAAGTGCACATCCTCAGCGTAGTAGCCGTGATGGCTGGGTCCACCGCCTGTTTCTCATGGTTAGAAAGGAATAGAGAACAAAGTGTATTTTTTTTTTTGAACTTACGGCCAAACATCTTGAATGATAGTGTTGCTGTGTGGTAATGAATGCCTGAAGACTTTGTCAGTTGATTGTCAAAATAAATAAACCCTGTTAATCTCCAGTGAATCTGCTGCTGCGCGCAGAACCAGAAAGATAGGCCGCAATATGACGCGAGAGATACTCGGAGATACTTACAGTATTTCTGTCAAAGAGAGTGTGGGAAGCTTTGAAAAAGAAAATGGTTGGTAAGCGGTTGAGAAGGGGAAAACGAAAGTGTGGAGTGTGGTGGAAGTTTTGTAGAGGTCTTGATGAGTGGAGGGTGAAGGAAAGAACCAAAGAAATACAGGCGCAGGGCGTAGGCGTGGAAGGGGGAAGACGTGTAAACAAAGATAGGCGAGGAGGAGTAATAGAAAACCAGAAAGTTGTGCGTGGGCTTGTGCCTAAACGAAGCGCGCAGAGGGAAGGTGCGAACGGAAGGATGGATTTTTCTACGGGTTTTTCTTCGGGTTTGTTTACCTCGAGGAAAGATATGACGTAGGTGAAAATGGGAAATGTCCATAGTAAGTTGGTATTCTCAGCTTGGAAATAGAACCGGAGAGAAGGGAGAAGAGGCAGATCTGCTCGAGAGCTCCTGTCTCTGACGATATCGTGGAAATTGGTGCTGATGCAAGATCCCAAATATGAAGAAATGTTGAGATGAAGAGAATTGTGGGCTATGAAGCAGTCCGATAACTGCGGAGGGAAGGGCTTGTGAGATCGTGAGGTTGAAAAAACTCCAACTTACCTTGAAGATCGTTGGTGAATGGGAGTTGATGAATGGATAAACGAAAGAATGGCGCAAAACGTGCTGTCGAGTGAGGTGGTCAGTGAGATGGAATCGAGATGAGAATATTCACGACCTTCCTGTCCGAGTCCCGTACCTTGAGGCTGCCCTGATGGCGAACGAAAGTTGTCGTACGTTTGCGCGAAGCTCTGTCGTGGAGTAGGAAGAGAGAGAGGTTTGGGTTTCGGGGATCGCGAGAGAGATAAAGTAAAAGAGAGAGGTGGGGCGTCAGGCGAAGGACTGGGAGAGGGGGCAAGCAGGGCAATGAGAGGGGTGGCAGAGGAGAATCCGCTTCGAACCAAACAAGTCCTGGCGGAATACTCGTCGAGTAATGGGCCCCGTCCGGAGTCCTCTAGTCTTTGTTGGTCTGCTTCCCTACACCAATGGCGGGCAGAGATCGCCCTATAACCGCGGCACATAGCGATTAGTATAGACCTTCGTGGAGATGCTTTTCAAGACGTTCGAGCACGTCGCCATCTACTCGTATGACGTCGTGCGGTTTCTTCGCCATCAGATGGGCTGTTTACCACTATCCACACATACTTGCAGGCTGTCGTATTGGTAGCTTTGAAAACGACTAATCGACAAAAATGATGCTTCTTACTCTATTACCACCAAGAAAACAGGAAACATCGAGAATGAGGTTGCTAGGACAAAATGGAGATGGGTTCAGACGCCAATTTTTTTTTGGAAACAGCAGCAAGTAAATACCCGCCCGGTTAGCCAGACCTGTGAGCAAAGGGAAAGCATCACAGAACCTGGATCATGAGCTCCAGGTGATATCATTGGTGAGCCCGAACATTGGCTCAAATAACGGATACGCGATGCTGAAGATCAAGCCGGACACGAATGGAACAAACTAGATATAAATTGAAGATTGAATATCTCAGCCAAGCTATCCAGTGAGGGAAACACCGTTGGGGAAGAGCTCCTGGCTTCTGGGGCAAAAGAAAGGGCCCGGGCCTTTTACCCTGAAAATGTCTTCTAATGTAGCGATTGATACTTAAGGTAATGGCCGCAGGCTTCTAGACGCTGGACAGAAGCTAAGCTACTGGTTTTATGACGTGAAATCCCGATGGTAAGTCCAATGATACGAGCAAGGAGTCAAAGTTGGTGATAATGCTCAGAGGACCTTGGGTTGAATGTTGTTACCTTCACCTCCGAAGCTTTCGGGAGTGGAGGACGCGACGCAGCCAAAAAAAAAAAAAAAAAACGCCATCGGTGTTCATATTGTGACAGCTAGTCCTGGACAGGATTTTTTCCTGGGACTTTGTGATTTCAAAATAAGCAGAAGTGATGTTATCCAAAGTATTTGGAGCAATAAGAACATAATTGACTATCCCGAGCTTCTCCTTCCCAGAATGAAGCTATCGAGTGAAGTCAGAGACAAGCTCAAGCTCCCGCAAAAGTGGAGACAGGACGTTAAGACCGAGGCGGTGAGCTCCGTTGCGACCAGGTCGTAGTGGGCACTGGTGCTGCACCAGCCACCGCGGGCCCGAGACGTGACAGGGACGCCCCACTTCCAGGTCGCGCCCGGGCCAGCGTACGCCATGACAAGGGAGGGTGCAGTGGTCTTGCTGAGGCAGGTCCCATCTATCTCCCCTACATGCACCTTCCCTCATGTAAGCACGCGAAACCCGACGAACTGCAGGCGCAGGCGCGTAAAACGACTCGACCTTTCCATCCAATTTCGTCGCAACAATCAACCCGCCTCGATCTCCATCCCCTTCTCGTCGCCACAACTCAATCGATTGCGATTTCGTGCGCCTCTGATAGTCGCATTTTCAAATTATCGATATTTGCGACGCGACGGACTTTCTCCATGACTTAGCGTGCGCGTGCACCTTCGATTCCTGACACGTTCCATAGATCGACTACACCATCGATATCGTCTTCCCCGCTTCCATAACACGTCACCCGTCGAGCGCCCTCCGCATACCGCACAAGATGGCGCCTCGCCGCCGTCGCGATGAACCTCAAGAACAGGTCGAGGAGGTCGAGGAGGAAAAGGGCGAAGAGCTTGCCAGCCTTCAATTCGACGAGGAACTGACCTGGAAACCCGGAAAGCCTATACCTACCACAGAACTGCTCAACCGTCTGCAAGCTCTTTACGAAGAGCTGAGCAGCCTTGAGCAGGATGTCATCGACGCGAATTCTCTTGAAGATGTCGCCCACGCTCTAGGCCAGCGAAACCTGCTGGCACATAAGGATAAGGGCGTCAAAGCCTACACTGCTGTGTGCATCTCAGAGATCATGCGACTGTGTGCGCCTGATGCGCCCTTCACTGCAGACCAGACCAAGGTCTGTCTCCTTCGCCGTCACTTCTCGCTACCTTCGACTAACATTTGAGCTTTTAGATGTTCTTCAACCTTGTAACCTCACAAATTTTCCCTGCATTGAGCAACCAGGCCCATCCTTATCACAGCCAGCACAAGGCCGTACTCACTGCGCTTACCGAAGTAAAAAGTATTCTTCTCATCAACGACATAGATGGTGCCGATGAGATGCTGCTACGTTTGTTCTCGGTCTTCTTCGACGCTGTTTCGGGAGGTTCGGGTTCAGACGAGGGCATCTCCAAGGAAGTCGGCAATACTATGACGGAGATGCTCATCGCCTTAGTCGACGAGGCTTCCGGCATGAACCCGAAGGTCATCGAGGTCATCATGGCCCAATTCCTTAGAGCAGCGCCCCCTGGAGGTTTTCAGACCCGGACAGACCGCGGCGAGCAGAACGGCGGTCAATCCACCCTGCTGCCCAAGGACGAGCCTCCTGCCTATGTCATGGCAAAGGAGATCTGCAACGTGTGCTCGGAAAAGATGATTCACTACGTCAGCCAGTACTTCGGTGATGTCATTCTTGATGCATCGCGTTTTGCGGCAAAGACTGTGGGAAAGCATGACGATGATGAGGACGAGGACGCGCCTCGAGGCCCTACAGAATCGGAGTTGAAGGAATTGAGGAAAGCCCATTATCTCATCAGAGAGCTATGGCGTGCTTGCCCGTCAGTTCTACAGAACGTCATTTCTCAGGTTGAAGCAGAGTTGTCGGCAGATAACGTCGATCTGCGACAGCTGGCCACCGAGACGCTTGGTGACATGATCTCAGGACTCGGGGCGGCTGGTCCTCCACCTCTTCCATCCTTGGACCCTTCGGCGTATCCCCCTTTGCGACTTGCCGATGACGCCCCTAGCCAGGTCTCCGACAGTGTTCTCACAACACCGCTATCACCCCAGTCTTTCGCCCAGACCCATGCGACAGCGTACAATCATTTCCTGGGCAGAAGAAACGACAAAACGGCAACTATTCGAGCAGCATGGACCAATGCGGTTGGGTATATTCTAGCCACTTCAGCCGGTGGTATTGGTCTGAGCCGTGAGGAACAGTCCGAGCTGGTCAAGCACCTCGGCGAAAAGCTCAACGACGCTGATGAAAAGGTCCGGTTGGCTGCTGTCAAGGCAATGGAGCTTTTCAGTTTCCGCGATTTCATCATGAAGCTTGGGGCTCCGGGTGGTGTGGACAAAGACGGCTCTGTTCTAAACAGCCTTGCTGATCGCTGTCGTGACAAACGCAATGCTGTGCGAGTTGATGCGATGACATTGCTGGCGAAGCTGTGGGCTGTCGGCTCAGGTGAGCTGGCTTCTGGACAGGAAACTGTCGTCGCTGCTCTATCTGGAATACCCTCACGCATTTTCAATGCGTTCTACGCAAATGATCTCGAACTTAATATTCTGTTGGATCGTGTGCTCTTCGAGTGCCTGATTCCTTTGAACTACCCTCCAATCAAAACGTCCAAGAACACTAGAGCATCGTCGAGTCAAAGCCAACAAAACGCTGGCGTTGCGGAGCAAGACCGCATCCGCGCCGAAAGGCTCTTGCTTCTTGCGCAGTCACTCGACGCGCCAGCCAAGAAGGCCTTCTTCGCCATGCAAGGCCGCCAACCTCAATTGGCACAGATCCTTGAGGCCTTCGTTAAACAATGCGAGCTCTACAACGGCGGGGTCATTGACGATAATCGACCCAAGAAGACGGCAAACCTCGAGCGCACGGTGCAATACATCACGCAATTCTTTCCAGATTCATTCAAGGTCAAGTCAGATCTCCAGAAGTTCGCCAACCAAAATGATCGGCGTGCATACCAGCTCGTAAAATATTCGGTCAGCTCCGAGAGCGACTACAAGACAGTCCGACAAGCCATTAAGGAGCTAGTGAAGCGCATCAATGCCAGTCAATCTTCGGGCATCTTAGACACATTACTCCCGCTACTCTACAGGTCGGCTTGCCTGTTATTCAACCGCAGTCATCTTGCAACCATTCTTGACTACTCGCGGAATGATCAGGATGGCTACGGCGCGGTTTCTCACGAGATTCTCAACGAAATCTCGCAGCGCAATCCTGAGCTGTTCAAAACTCACGTCGGAGGGCTTTGCAAGGGCTTGATCGACCAGGCGCCGAGCGAGACGAGCGAGAATGATCCGGTAGTGGTCGACACCCTCAAGGCTTGCGCATCTTACTCAAAGAAATACCCGGAGGAAATTCCTGAGGAACGAAAGTTTTCGCAGGCTTTAGTAAGCTATGCCTTGTATGGCCGACCGGCCAAGTGCGCGAAATACGCCGTTAAGATCCTCCTCGCGAAGGGCGACGAGAAAGGACTCGTCAGCGCCACTGGTCTCCTACAGAGAATCATGGAAGACTGGAAGTACGGTTCGTCACACTTCCTCAACAAGCTGCAGGCTGTCGCCCAGCTCGAACTCCAAGCACCTAAGATTACTCTGGATGTCGACGACGACATCCTCAATATGACAGTCCAGCAGGTTCTGCTGCAAGTCCGGCAGGAAGCAACTGATAAAGATCCTAAGTGGGTTGATGACGCTGACATGGACGAAGAACTCCAGGCGAAATGCTTGTCACTGCGCATTCTCGTCAATCGGTTGCGCAGCATTCAAAAGGTGGAAGAGGCACAAGAAAAGGCGCCTCCTGTCTTCAAGCTGCTGAAGACATTGGTGGCGAAAAGAGGAGAGCTTAACAAGACGAAGGATACTCCTGAGCACCAGAAGACAAGACTTCGTCTACTTGCTGCGCAACTGCTCCTCAAGCTTTGCACCATTAAGCACTTTGATGACCTGCTGTCGCCTGCCGACTTCGACCGCCTCGCTTTCACCGCGCAGGATCCTGAGCTCCAGGTTCGAAAAGGCTTCATTGAGAAGCTCCAGAAATACATGGCGCGAGGTAAACTTCGCGTTAGGTTCTACACCATCGTCTTTCTGACAGCATTCGAACCTAACACCGATTTGAAACAACGAATCGAGACTTGGATCCGTTCTCGAGTGCGGGCTCTGGAGACATCCGAGCAGCGGCCCATGGAAGCTATCATGGCCAGACTCCTTTCTTTACTCGCGCACCATCCCGACTTCAACAAGCTTGATAACTTGGCCAATGCTAGTGAAGAAGAGCGGTTGGCGTATGCCAATGATCTAGCTGATCACGGCCGCTATATTCTTTACTACCTCTCGAATGTGGCGAATGAAGAAAACCTGGGCTTGATTTTCAAGTACGCTGAAAGAGTCAAGCAAACTCGCGATCTTGTCAACCCCGAAGAGAGTGAGAATCTTTACATCGTCAGTGATTTGGCTCAGGCTGTCATTAGGAAATGGCAGGAGAAAAAGAACTGGAGTTTCCAGGCTTACCCCAATAAAGTCGGCTTGCCTATGGGCCTCTACGGCGGTCTGCCCTCCCACCAGGCTGCTCAAGAGATTGCCGAGAAGCAATTCCTTCCAGTCGAAATTGATGAAAAACTGGACGATCTTTTCAAGTCCATTGACAGGAAAAAAGTACGTTAACATTGAGTTGGTGTGACTGTTTCAGATACTAATAGTCTCACAGAAGCGAAAATCTATGGACGAGAGGGGAGATCGCCCCGCGACGAAGAGAGCAAGACAGATTGCAAAGGTCAAGGAATCGAAAACACCGAAGGAGCCAAAGCCCAAGGCTAAGAAACCTAAGAAACCTGCCAAGGTCAAAGCTAAGCGCCCAGAGGCCGATATTCCGATGGCCAACCGGAGACGCAGCGGCAGAGCCACGTCCGGCCGACAATACACCGAGCGTGATTCATCCGACGATGACAAAGAGATGTGGCAGGGTGTCCAATCTTGGGATTATCTATCTGGCAGCGAAGATGGCTCAGCTGCGGAGGACTCCGACAAAGACGGTGACTCGTCGGGTCTTTCAGACGCCCCGAATGAAGATGGCGAAGATGAGGCAGTGAAGGCATCAAGTGCTAAGCCCAACGACAGCGATGAAGACTCACCGTTGTCAGATGTTGAGGTCGAAGCTGCGGCAAAGTCAGACAAGGAGGTGGAAGAAGAGGCAGACGATGAAGTAGAGGAAGAAGAGGCTGCACCACCGCCTAAATCCAACGGCCGGAAGGGAAGATCAGCAGCATCTACCAAGGCAGCGGCGAAGACGAAGCTGCCAGCCCGCGCTGCACCCAAAGACAAGCCTGCCTCGAGAGCGGCGACCAGGACATCGACACGGAGCACCCGAGGCAAGGCCGCCCAGGAATCGATGGACGTTGATGATGACGATTAGTTGATTACAAGGAGGAAAAGTTTCTTGTTCGCATTCGTTTAGTTTTAGGTAACTTGGGGCTTTTCGGAATGGATATTGCTCTGGTGATTGGGTGTTTGAGAGCACACGACAGGTGCGCTTGAAACAAGTTCTTATCTTCTGTCCCTGTGTTGGCGCCTGAGCAGTCAATATACCCCTTGATCGTGCTTCATGACACGGAATTGGTGATCCTAAGGGGAGTGGGTTTCCCCTCTCATGGCGGTCGTTTTCTTCACAACGAAATCTGGCCATATACTACCGACAGGAGGGCGTCTACCAATTTCGCCGACAACTCAATCCGTCTAGACACAGTGAAAATATTGCTGAATTCGCTATTGTAATGCCAGATGAAGTGATCGCCGTAATCGATGTTTCTCTCAGGCATGCCGTACGTATGTTGTATATTAACAACGAGCGTATCGGATCTCTAGTCGCTCAACTGCCGTTTGGTGGAAGCCGCGCATCCTGCTTAAAAGACAAAACTGGGACGGATCAAGGCGCACCTTGCGGTTCACGAGCGTCATATCCATCGCGGAGGACTTCATGCCTCCGGAGCAGGTGCAGTATCCTTCGCAAGGCGTCTAGAACGCTGCGAGATGAGAAGGATCTGAGCATGACTGTTTTGTTTCATAGATGCGACCACGCGGCCATGACTTTTCGATTTCTCTAGTCAGAATGCGGAGCTGTTCAAACGGTACCTAGCTAATATCCCCAAATCTACCCCGCGAAGTGGCCCGGCATCGATTGATACGAAGCCCGAAAACGCCGACCGCCCTGCGTAATATCGGGGCCCGTTCGAGGGTCGCGGCTTCTGTATCCGAAAGTGGCCGGTTGAGATAAAGCGTCGGGATCGCGCTCCCGATGAACTCACAACACTTCAATGCGCGATAGTACACAGTCGACCGAATGTCTTCTTCAGCGAATCATAGCCAGAGGGTACCTAAGAAGTCCCTTAGAAGCGCATGCACTACCTACCCAAGACTTTTACAAGCTGTACTGTACAAGCTGACCGAATGAAATCCCTATAGTTGCGAGAGATGTCGTTCAATGAAAGTAAAATGCTCCGGAAGGCGACCGTTTGCGAGATGTGACCGCCAGGGCGAGACGTGTGTCTTTGCGCCAGGGATAAAGCGAGCTCATTTACCAAAGAGGTCGGTTGACGATACTGTTTCTGCAATCATGTAACTCGGTACGCCACCGTAATCTGACTCTCGGTCTCTGAATCGCAGCTATCTCTTGGAGCTCCAGAAGGATCAGAAAGGTGTTAGTATTGAGCGACAACACCAAGATGCGTTCAGTCGACTCAATACAGGGCCAAAAACTAGAGCCAGAGAAGATGTGGCCGAAAGTGAACACATTTCGGTCGATGTAAGTCACAGGAACATCGAAGGAGAAGAACAAGAGCCAAGAGGCAGCATAGACATGCGCGACGCAGCCGTGGACAAGATTGGGAGTGAAGCTGGTATCATAGAGCAAGAAACTCGCTCCCTTATTCTACCGGTTGCTTTGCTGTCAGTTTCTAACTTCGTGCGACCTTTTTAGATCGTTCCGAAGGGGGATCTTCGAAGGAGATATCTGATCAAAGGCTCCCTCATATCGTTGCATGTCAAGGTTCCGAGGCCGAGAGCGTTGGCGCCACGACTTTTGGGAACACGATTGGCCCCGAAGAATTGCAATCGTATTGTAACAAGAAGAAGCCAATAGAGCATGATCCGCGATTCCGTTCGGCCGAAGGACGCTTCTGTGAGTTGAGTCAGCCTAGGCCTTGCTACCGGTCAGCTCAACTCTCCTGGAGCGCTAAGGAAAGCAAGCTGATGTTAAGACTTTGGGGTTCATGGCACCGTCGTCGTGTTGGGCTTTTTGCCGCAGAGTTCTCGGATTGCCGAGGATAACAGTGTCGCCTGGCACTGGAAACACACCAGACCCTTTCTATACTGACGGTCAAGCGTGCCGGATGGAGTGGCATCCCTTACACCCAGGAGAGTCTCCTGATACATCTGATTTGCCATCCCTTGACCTCTCCAAGTCTTTGTTTCATGCAGCAAGGTCCTATTATGGTCTTCTCAACCATCTGGTCGACGAGGATAGTTATCTTCAGAACCTTCATGAGCTGGACGCAGATCCTGCTACCAAGGATGCTACTTCCCGCCTCTGGTACGCTCAACACCTTTTGGTACTGGCATTCGGTAAAGCATTTTCTCTGCGAAGGGAAGATTCGCAAGGAAATCCCTCGGGGCACAAATTTTCTGCGAGAGCGGTGTCTTTGCTCCCAAGTCGGGAGGGACTGAGACAAGGCCCTTTACTCTTGATACAGGTTCTCGTCCTGGCAGCTGTCTACCTGCAGTCCATCGACCTTAGGGCCTCAGCATACCAATACGTACTCTGCTCCACCAAAAGCTCACTATGCTAATCGAATGCATATGGGGCTTGAAGATTGGGCAAGCACATCTCACCTTTGCGTGTGTCTGGTTATGCACCGACACATGCCTGAACGCATGTTTGGGCCCGACCTTTCTCGACGATATAACCTCATTTCTTGGGTCACTCATATTATTGACACTGAGTTTCGGCTCTCGTTGGTGGCACAGCTGGTATACATAACGAAAAAATCACAGCCAAGCCTCCATGTTTGATTGGCCACTCCTTGGAGGCTCTGAGCTTGTCTCTGCACGTACGCTTATCACGGCTGATGGCGACGTTCTTACAAGTTATTGGAAATGCTGCATAAACTCGAGGAAATCCCACCGACGAGAATGTTTTACCCCAGCGGTTTACGGTGTTGGACATGAATTTGACGCATCTATCGTGACAGGCATACAGTCCAATTTGCGCATACTGGCACAAATCTCCACGGAAGTACACAGCCTGGACGAGCATTATGATGGTTGAATACCAAAAGTATCATCTCGTACTGCTACGAAATTGAGGCTATCTTACCACCATGTAAGTCAGTCCTGGTCTTACTACAAGCCACATAAGCCATACAAGCATGTACAGATAAAGACGTCGTAATGGGAATGAAGTCGATTACTGATCCATCCTGACTTCAAGTGCGTCGTTTTGACTACAAGACCACTAGTGATGTGCGCGCTGCGCTTGCATCTAGAAAGAGCGGATTCTAGGAGTTTCCAGACCTTCGAACTTCGTCCGCCAATCTCGTCGATTCTTCGACCCTGCGTGGACTCCGCCCGCAAGACGCTCCGGGTGTTGTTTTTGACCAGTGAAAGCGATCTGCTAGGTAACATTTGGTACCTACTCCTCGTCTTTAACCGCTCTCCGCTGACTGCGGTAGAATGCTTTATGCTTTCGACTTGGAGAACGCGCATTCTTCGGTCCTTTTGCTTCATCTCGTTCGAGTCATTAGCCCATCGCTCACCCAAGACAGTGAGTGGCGTGATGATATCAAGCACGTCTTGCAGCATATGGTCGTCAACGGTAGCGTGGCTGCGCTACTACGCCAACAAAAAGCTGCAGCAACTGGAGACGACCTGGGAAACCATCATTTCTCGTTATTTGAGTCCCTCAAACCCACCTGATCCGACAGAAGAAACCCTTGCTCAATGGTCGGCGCCTGAAGACGCGGAGGAGTCGAGTAAATGTCCATCCTTGACGGATTGCTTTATCGAACCTTCCTCCGATGAATTGCTCGGCCGGGCCAATGAGCTGGATTCTCCGATTTCCTGGAGGCGACGAATTTTACTCTCGAGGTGGGAGGATTGGTCGATGCTGGCATCCAAGCTGCGTCTATGAGCACCGCCACTCTCAACTGCAGATCACGCCAGAAATGGAGTTTCACTTGGGCAAACCCCGCGTGCCTGGCCAGAAGGCTGCCGCATTAACTTATGTTCCTGATGCAATGCTTTAATTTAAAGATCCATCGATGAGTTTTTGTATTGAGGAGATGTGAAGAGGCCAGCTCGCTACAGTTGGAGCTGTCATATTAGTTGAGTGATGCGACTTGACCGTACTCTACAGCTATCCAGGCAAGGTCTTGCAACTACAGACGTAGAGCTTTGACAGCCTTTGGAAGGGAGATAGAGGGAAAAAGCCGAAATAAAAGGTGCGTCCCAAGAGAATGCATGAATGTTGTTGTGAATGTCATTGAGTAGCAGGGCCTCCGGGGCAAGGCCGGAACGCTGGAACGCCGGATCCGATCTATGGGGCATCGGCGAAGGCACCACCGGGATCGAGAATCCGACCTCGCAATATGCCTCCAAAATCACGCAATCCCCGATCCTTGAGTAGAAACACATCGCAATCAAGTCGATGTGATCACAAACATACAGCTCCGACTTTAAAACATGATTGGAGCTGCATCTGTTAGAAGTCTTACGGCTTGGAGGTGCAATTCGCCGCATGGAATCTTACAACTGTCGCTAACACCATACCAGATCTGTAAAATCGCGTCCTGTGATTTCCATTTCCCTACATCACCTCAAAATGAGCTCTGCCTGACCAAAACCAGCGGCAACTGCATCTGATACCGGAGAGAACTACTCGGTAGTCCAGAAAGTGCAAGACTTTGACAAACAACGAGCCAGCCGGCCTGACTTTCAAAAGGGCGCCCCGGTGGAGATTACGAAGCAACCAAAGCCCAGCTGGGAGTACGGAGACGGGTGCCCTGATACCACCACCACGAAGCACCTCGAGGTGGACCCGTACGCAGCGGACAGGTCAGCCATCAATAATTCCCGCCTGCTGATCTCCGGCATGGCGCCGCGACCCATCGGTTTCATCAGCGGCGTATCCGGTGACGCGAAGACGAAGAATCTCGCGCCATTCAGTTACTTCCAGGTCATCGACCACGACCCGCCCATGTTCGTGGTCGGGATTTCGTCGGGAGCGGGTGCTGTGAAGGACACATACTGCAATATGAAGGAGTCGGGAGAATGCGTCATCAACACCGTATCCGAGTCCATGATCGAGGCCGTCAACGCGACTTCCATAGACGCCCCGTACGGGGGGTCCGAGTGGGATATCTCCGTACTGCACGAAGCCCCTTCGACGACTGTGCAACCTTCTCGCGTACGCGAGTCTGTTCTGTCGATCGAGGGCAAGGTTGTCGATATCGAAGAGTTCAGCGACCACCCAAAGTATAGTAGTAGAAACGCAGCTGGGTTGGTGCTCGTGAAGGCGACCCGCCTCTGGGTGCATGAGGACGCGACGAATGCGGATGTTAGCCACATCGATCTCGAGAAGCTGCGTCCCATCGCTCAGCTTGGTGGTATATCTTACGGTTGGATATCGTCCACGTTTGAATTGCCAAGGAGAACATGGGCAGATGAAGTTCACAAACGGCGACTAGATAAGCAGACAGATGGGGCCGAGAAATTGTGGCGATTAGAGAGACTGCCTGGTGTAGACTCGCGTATCATATCCCAAAGCACAGATCTCGTAGGTGAACTGTCTTCCTCCGCAAGTGTTAGCCAATGTCCACGATCATGTCGAGTGCCCAGGTGATTGAAACGGACGTGCGCCATGCCGGGTTTCTATTCAAGAGTTATAGCAAGATAAGGCTTCTCGTAACTAGGCGTGGCCAATTATAGCACTAGGCCAATGTAAAGTAGCAAAGCACAGTCTTGATCGTTGGAGCCCATATATTTCGACTGTTGAAAGCTGTGTAATGTTGATATTATGAGGAGGATAAGGCTCGTCACATGTGTTTGAGGCCTTCTTCATGCTTGTTTAATGCCAAATCGCGATTTAGAAGCGATCCCCATAAATCGGGCATTCTCGAGCATCAGGCTGTAGAGGCAACATGTAGTTGCTTTCTTACAGGGGATTACATCGCCCCATGAAGTCAAAAGTACGTGATCGAATTCTACTGGGAACAAATGCGTACCAAGAGAACCGTGAACTCTGGACACAAATACGAAACCCAGGGAGAATGCACAAAAAACGGTATTATCAAGACAACATGGGAAATTTCGTCCAATGTCCGCCTCGACTCATCTCATCCCATCCCTCTCGTTGGGTCAGACCCAAACCACAGGGAACCTGTAGTACTCTGTACCTTGAACCAGATGTAAGCACCCGCTAAAACCATCCCGCTCCTTGTAGCTCTTAGAGCCAAGTCTGCAAGAAGCACGTCGTCGGCGCAAGACTCCTGATAAGAGCTGCTCCGATGCTTGGCTTCCATCATCCACTCTACCTTGGCCAAGACCGGGCCCGATCTTGAACCTGCAGACGAAGTCACATCCATTGGACGCCATCCACTCCAATCACTGGCCAAGGTGAAGATGCCACAAAGCCATATGCCAGGAGAGCGGCAACGTGCAGCTTTTTCCACTCCATGTACCCCTGATGATGCGGCTGACTGTCTGACTTCATTCCGTGGAAAGGCCGGATCCAGCACATTGACAGGGCATTCCCGTGGTTTCCTGCTCAATAGTCTCTGTGGCTGACTCTCGATTTGCAAGTAAAATTTTGACATGATCTGAAGGATAAGAGCTTTTTGGAAGCTCATTTATTTGAAGTCGAATTAAGTTTGGAGGCGCGGCCGAGTGACGCTGACTTTAGCGCCGGGAGTTCTAAGTACCTGGCCGGAGGAGAAAGCCCCACATCTCCGCACCGGGCGCATCCCACCGCCAAGACCAGCACGTGAACCTCCGTCGACTTCGCGCCGATCGAGACCCCCACCATCAAACGCGCTCTGTCGCCCGCCGTCAACCTTCACTCTGCGAATTGCATCACCACAACTTCTCTCACACCCAACCTCACGACCTCTTTTCAAACCCTCACCCAGCGTCGTCATTGTAATCTCTCAAAATGTCGTCCACCGACCCACACCCGGACCAACCTTCACAACAACCACAAGACCAGCAACAACAACCCAACTCGTCGCAAACAGAACCCCAAACACAGCCACCACCACCACCACCACCAGCAGCAGAACCGCAAGAAACCAACGATAACCAACAAACCCCCGCCTCGCCTCCACTCCCCAAGAAACATACCGCGGTAACACCAGGCGTGCGCGCGGGCTACTTCACCAAGACCTACGACCGCGCCCTCCAAAAGACCCTCGAGGCAGTGCGCTACGAGAACTTCGCGACTTGCTTCCCGACAATCGCCGCCAACGCGCCCAACACCCTACGCAACGTACAGAAGCAGATGTCCGACTACATGGAGGGTCGATGCAGTGTGCGTGTTTTTTATTTATTTTAATAGTGCCCTTGCGATTGACGCACAAGAAGGAGAAGAAGGGAGCTGACAAGAACGCTGGGGTCTATTAGCAAGATTTCCAAACCATCCTCACCGAACGCGACGTCGTCCGCAAATTGAATGAGTTCGAGGCCCTGGTCAGCGATGCGGAGAGGAGGAGGCAGGAGAGCGGCGAGGATGACGAAGAACCGATCCCGTACGTATTTCCCCCCCGGCCGCGCACTTGGACTAACCCCGTCTTCACAATTGCCCTCACTTCCGCGAGACTGACGAGATCTATCGTGCCTAGACCGCACCTGCTACCGCCCGAGGACGTGATTAAAGCTCATCTCGCCCCGCGACTGGCATCTCAGCAGTCGCACCTCAACGCGCGGCTTCAAAACACGCAGGCCTTGAATGAGACCCTTTTCGCCTCGATCCAAGCCCAACGCGCCGAGATAGATGCTCTGCTGGCGCAGCTTGAGGGCCACATCGCCGATATCGATGGAGCGAACGCCATGCTTGTGGACGTAGCGCCTGAGCTGGCGTCGGAGGCGCGCGATGCTGAGGCGCAGATGTCCGGCATATAAGATACAGGCCGTCACTATCAAAGTGTGAAGTGGGTGCGAAAAGTAATGGTACAAGGGCTTTAGAACGATGTTACGGATACCCGGTTTGAAGGCGTTATGGAAAGCAAAACAAGTCACAGTTCACGAACGGCTTTCAAATCAATATGTCGAGCTTAATCAAGATATCATGTGTCCATGTTGCAGTCGAATATGTACAAGTACTGCGTGGCCACCAATATCCTTGACGACTTGAGGGCCCTCAATTCTTCAACAAGAATGGGTCCGCCAAGGTCTCGCAATGCTAACGCTCACCATGCGCAAAAAACACCAAAAGAAAGAGAGCAGTGGTTCACCCAACTGCTACTGACGCCGCCCAATGATGAATATGCAACGGACAAGTGAGCTCTCTCGCCCGCCATGAGAACAAAGGAGAGGGAGAAAAAGGAAAGCTGCCGCCCAGAATGAATATGCTGCGCCGCCCTGAGTTTTTTGATTTTGGCCGCCGTACCGTGCCCCCCGCCGCCTGTGGGTAACGGTGATAAATATGTTTCGTTCAAATCGTGCGATTCTTCTTCGTCTCAATGTAAAAAGAAGTCCCTTCCAGGGTGAGGCGGGGTTATGGTTGTATGTGCAAGGAGTATTTGAGGGAAAGGTTTAAATCCTCCTGTTTTCGGTGTGGATGACTTGCCAAGGTCCGAAGAAATCGATCTCGCCGTACGCTGGTGGTAGGACCCGAATCATACGACCTGTCGCCCAGTCAACGAACCACTGCTTCCCTTTGCTGATAATGTAGTTTGACTTGCGTGGGCTTTTGAACAAGAGCACCGAGTAGCAAAGCTTGGCGTACAGTAGGTCGTGGGCAGAGGTCCATTGGTGCTCGGGCGCCCATTTGCCAGTGTCCGGGTCGATAGCTATGTTTGGATACGATGTCGTGGACAATCGGCTACTGATCGGCTCATTCCGCCCCGGTGATGGACCAATAACGGATTCAGTGTCTGCCGCTGGGGCCGCAGAAGCGACATCAATGCTGCGGTCAAGGTCGGCCAGCATGTCGGGAGTTGGCTCCGTTGAAGCCGGGAACGGATCAGGCTCATTGGATGGAACCTGTCCCAGGATTGGACTGATAGGCCGCGGCGCAGGCACAGGATAGCTATTTGCCTGGGCAGGCGATTGACCACGAAACCAACGAATTCGTTGAATGCGCGGGATACTTTGGTCGCGAGGATAGTCACGTTCGTCGATCGGCGCGGCAACATCGATAGCGGCGAATAAAGCCTCTAACCATTTGACAAATGTGGTCAGTTCTATACATGAAAGTAGGAACTGGTCCGTCTCTGCTCTGACACGTATAGTATACCGCCGCCTAGGTGGGAGTCAGTTTCTTGGCAGATCTTGGCATTCGATGAGGTTGATCAAAACGCAACCTACTTTTTGTAGTCTGCAGCAATACCGACGTCCGCGTGCTGGAGACTGTAAGCCTTGTCGAGGGACGATTTCTTGACCCAGGGCGGGTTGTCTGGTGATATCGTCGGTCCGTCTCTCGTCCTTCCCCACCCCCAATCCTTCTTCACGTTGTAAAAGTTCAAGGCGGTTCCGCGCAGTTGCACAAACGTTGTGTGCCAATTTCGGTCTTCGGCCCGCTTCGTAGTGTTCTCAATCTCCATCTTCTTCATCCATACGCCCTCCAACTCAATGTCGCACGAGTAGCCCGGCAGCTTCTCTCCATGGTTGGCGGCGGCGCTGGTAGCAGGCGGACGTCTTGGTCTGAACTCCCTCTCGTAGGGAGGTGGTTGTGATGGTCGTCGGAATGGGGAATTCATGACTTCCTGGTAGAAATAGTCCTCCTCCATCGATAGTCGCCGCCGGAGAGGCGGCGGCTGCGCAGCGGTATTAGATGGTCCATTTCCGCTGTGGCCACTGCGGGGATCCATGGGGCAGGTGAGATTTTATATGACAGGAGGCTCGAGTGAGCCGACAACAGGCGAGGCGTGTCAGGCCAGGACCACCATGCGGCGGGTGGCAGCGGAGGTAGAGGCCCGTTCCCGTGCGTCTGTCTTAAACGGGTTCCCTTGCGACGGTGGATTTCACGAGATGTGCTTGGCCCGGGGGTTATGCTGACCCGCAAATCTTCATGATGAGGGCCTTTTGTCGGCGGCTCTTTTCGAGGGCCGCACGGGGCAGAGTAACGTAAAACAAATGCAGAGTGGCCTTGCTTGGAGCGAGACGGTAGATGAGATGAGATCGGGGGGCGGGTTAAACAAAGTTAGGTACCGTACGGCGCAGACGTCATGTAAGGTAGTGAAGGAGAAGAATGGAGACGTGGAAGGACTGGAGCCCGGGCACGGTATGGTGTGTGGATTGTTCGTTTAGGAAGTGATCAATGATGTGGATGTGAGAAGGGGCGAGATGTGCCGGGTTTGGCGAGACGCGGGAGCAGCGGTAGCTATGATGAGCGACAGGGCGCCTCTTCCAACGATCTGGCGCAGGTGTGAGACAAGCCAGTTCAGAGGGAAGAGATGGGAAGAGATGGGATGTAAGGTCAAGGTTGCAATGGACTGGCGGGGGGAGTGAAGCGGAACGGGAGGCGTCGAGTCATCGAGTGGTGGCAGACGCGAGAAGAGCCGCTTAACAAAGTTAGACTGAATAGGCAGCCCAATGGGGGGAGGAGGAGCAGGCGCAGACGCAGAGCAAGCGTAACCCGGATATGAGGAAATCGATTCCCGTGCAGGGCCGACGTCGCGCGAGAAGATGGAGACGAAGTCCGGGCCCGTCCAACGAAGGCAGCAAGTTTGTGGTGACGGACCAGGGCCGCAAGGGGAACTTGGCTCTGGGGCCGGATCTCATGCGCATCGGACGTCGGGTCAGGCCAGGGACAGGGGGGCTGTTGAAGAGCGCCGGGTGGAAACGTGGTTGAGTTGCTGGCAGGAACGGCGTGATATGGAGAAAGAATAGGGTAACAGAAACGAGTTGTGCATGAGGGTATGTACAACGAACGGGTTGGTGTGCGTCGTTCCTGGCTTGGAGGTGTGGCAAGAAGATGATGATGAGTGGATGAGACCTCGATCGAAGGGCGTGCAGAGGCGTGGGTGCAGTGAAACAAAAGCTTTGCCGCGGTAGATGAAGTTTAGAACGAAATGCGCTTAGGACGGTATTCGCTGGAAACTGTGCGAGACGCAATTCGTGTTCAATGCGAAGATGAGAAAAGCGCGCTAGACTGCGTCCCTGTCGGAAGTTCTGCTAGCGTTAGGTGGTTGATAGTTGGAGGAGGGAAGAGGAGAGATGGAGGCTCGGATTTTGACCGGGCGGGAGGCGTAAGCGTATCGGTCGAGTTGCTTGGCCTAGCGATCCATCGGAGGCCAGGGGCGTGCCGTATCTGTGAAGTGTTTGGCCTAATGGGGACGTCTTTTGCGCTTTGGCTGGTTTGCGGAACGAAGGTTGGGCTTCTGGTGGTGGTCTCAATTAGTTGCAATGGTTGCCAAACGGCTGCCAGTTGATAAGGTTCTTGGATAGGCGAGTTCCATTCTGCTGGCAGGGCAGCTAGTAAGATTTCCAGGTTCAGGCCGCCCGGCAAAGGGCCAAAAACAGGGGGAGCGAATGCGGCAGGTTGACATGAAATTGACAAGAAAAGCCCAAGCCGTCAAGCAATTGGGAAGGACAGTTAGGGCGACGTCGGTACCGATGATCGTCAAGACGAACTCTCGGCGGTCACTGGCCCGCGAGTAATTCCTGGCCTCTAAGTGGCTCGTCCGTTTTAAAAAGGTATTGGGGCTGGCCTGGAAAGAAACAGCAGCGCCGGGTGGGCCGAGGCCTTTTGCAGTCGTATCTAACCCAACTTGGTAGGTGAAAGAGTTGCGGCGACCGGGGTGGCGCGGGCTTAGTACTTTTTGTTTCTAACGGATCCTCGACCACCATGGTGTTAGTGATGCTACTGTGCGCTTTTCGCTTCTACATGGCGGGAATAGCATGCTAAGCAAGGTACCTTTGCAAGTTCCGTGCACTTTACCTGCTAGCAATTCACACTTGGTTTCAAACAAAAGCAGCCTACGCTTGGAGGGGCCTTAATTACCTAAGGTAAGGTAGACGGACACAAACATAAGGTAGGCCACTGTAGGTATTCTCAAATCCACGTCACTTCAAAGCACCTTTGGGTTTTAAATGTCATCTGAGGCACCTTACCTAAGGTAGGTATAACAAGCAGAAGTACCTGAGGGTACCTTACCCTAAGGTACTGTCAGCTGAGATCCATGGTGTGTGATGGCATAGTATAACGGGAAGGAAGAACGAACACGCGCGGGCATGCCTTGATAGATGATGGATGTTGGATGACCAGGGCAGGGCCAGAGGGAACGAAAGGCACCTGCCTTCCTGAACGTGAAGTTCAGGTCAGCTGGATACTCCCAATGGCACCAATTACGGCATTGCGGCACAAGCAGGCGGTGGGTTCCAGGCCGATGTGGCCCCGGCCGTGCCTGACTTGACCCGACTAAAAAGTCATTGTCGTTGTTCAACCCAGACCAAGCACAGCAGGTGGTGCTCTCAGGGTTTTTTGAGTTGCACAACTCTTACTCAGCTACCTTACCTTAGGTCATTACCAGTCTCAACATTGCATTGGAATTCAACTCATAACCAACCACATTGTACGCGTCATTCAATAATAGCAACCTCAGATAAAACGTCAGGAACCTTGACAATGCTTGTGGGTAAGAAAACTCGGGATCAGGCCACTTTAAAGGATGCCTCCGTGAGCGGACCTTCCTCCTTGTTATCCACACACTCTAACCTTTCTGCCAGGTCTTGCTACTGCTCCCTGACATACGGCCAGGTACCTAATTGAGGAAGTCGAGAACAGGCGTTCGTTGTTCGCTGCCTCAGCCTCCATTTTCAGAAGAACCTCCACGAGAACTTCTGCTTGCCCCAAGACACCAATAAGGAGGCATAGCGGCCGAAACCCAACGCCTTAAAAGATTGCTTCTACCGCAGCATTGCGCAACCACCACGACGTGATATACCATGACCTGGACTTGCTTAGTTGCCTCCCGCGCATGCCGTAGTTGCAATACCCGACCGAGACCGACACGAAGACGAAACAGGTCAGATATCCGCCGCCGTGCCTGTATCAAACCATCCCTCATTTACTGTCCCCGGCCTTTTCTATTCATCAGCAGTCGAGCATTTCCCAGGAGCAATCCATATCGCCATGCTTCCGCACTAGATTTTCTTTTTTCTCATTCTCGATACGCCTCTAGTCCGAGCAGCCCTTCCGTAAACTTCCAGCCTTTTCACGCGTGGCATGGACTTTATCTTAGGTAGGCCATTTAGTTGTCCTACCCAACCCCCTCCGCCCGTCACCAGCATCTTTCGTTTTTGCTGCCTCGGAGATCTCTTGGCTCTGCACTGCGAGTCATTGGTGGAGGGGGAGAGCTACAACGTGACAGCAACGGGAACCAGCCAAGCACGCTGCGCATGGCGATCCCGTCCCCAAGTGGCTTGGATCAGATAAATCGGCCGAAAGACGAGTCTCTTCGCGGCTTGAGTTCCTTTGCTGAAACGAGACAAGTTACAACGAACGGCGTCTGTCTAACACGTTCCCCTGGAAGGACACGCACATCGCAGACGCAATATACAGACACACTGAAGGTTATGGCTGGCTGGACAAAATCCAACGCAGATGCACAAATCGTCGATTGCCTGCCGGTCTGGGCGCCTTTCTCCCTTCTCATCATCAGCGTCAGAAACAGAGGTGCATACCCGAAACTGGAAACACCAAACGCTACGAACAGCGGCTCGTCCGAACCACCTGCCATCCTCGTACGAACAAACACAGACGCTCACCCTGTCGCTCGGGCGCCTGTTGGACACCGATAATTGGCAAACTTCCAAAGGATCTTTTGAGGGCGGAGACCCCTTAGCCCTCTTCTCACCACGCTACCTGATTAAGGTACGACCCCTTGCCAACCAATTGCGACGAGCAGTCGGTCAGCCAGCGATCACGGTACTGCGAAGCCAAGTGTCAACCAAACAGTACCAGGTCGAAATAGATCGGACGTTTGCCACACACCTCCCAGAGGTGTCGCCTATCCCGTTTCGACTGGAGTCAACTGTCCAAAACTTAATGCCTCGTTGCACCGCTTCTTTAAACAACCCTTCCTCGTGATCTCGCGCTTTCGCACCCGTCTCCGCGACATCCGAGAGCTTTGAGACCGTGTATCGCCAACGACTTGCCCCAACAATTGCGCCCTGCCTGCCTGGACAAGTATCCTAAAGCCCCCCAAGTACCTTACCCCAGAAAACGTCGTTCGGATGCCCTCCGGCGCGACGCTGGGTAGCCGGGGGTTCTCCAGCAGAAGAGTGCTCGCCCCAGGCCCCAATGTCACCTACTTGACCGTGGAGTACGGATTTGGTCGTGGTTCACGACACCTAGCTCCTGAACCAAGTACGCGCGCCCCTAAACCCGGTTGCCCGTTTGTGTTCCTAGCGGCTTCGCCCCATCTCTTGGAACTTTCTTGGAAAGCTTGAGCGAACGCCATTCCCGCACCGCCGCTGGCGCCCTGCCAGCTGGGTGATGCTGGAAGTTCGCCCTGCGGCCCCTGCCCTCATTCCGGGATAACCCAGCTCTTGATAACGGCGTTCGTCGCAAAATCTATGCTGGTCAACCTGGATTCCGCACTGGCAATTTCCACCCGAAACCGGCAGTCTTCTAGAATCATCATACACGGTTGATCAGCCCATCCACCAGGTCGGTTCAAGACTTTCTCACCGGTAGTTCCTTATCTGCCACCTGAACGTCGTCACCCCCGGTTTATGCCGGTCATGTAATCATCCGTCAGCGCGAGTTTTTGTGTATTGTACCGAGCTCTCCCGCATTACAAACCCTCCTAAGTACAACCACGCTCACGCGCCGCCAGCTCCCCACCCAGTCCACTCAACCCTTACCTTTTGCAACCTCTTAAGTTCTACATAAGGACCAAACCGTAAAGGACGTCAATGATCTGCTCATAGGTCAACACGCGCCGGAAAATAATACAACCCTCCCTCTGCTTTCACGGATTACGCTAAAGAAAACTGCGGGATCACGGCACGAACGGCATTTTTTGCATGGCTGTCAATTAGGATCCAGGTACCACCTAACCGCGTAGCTCCGACGGGACCGCCATCTCAATCAAGAAGGTAGCCAGGGCGGAAACTTGGGTGCAAAAGAAGAGAAAACCATACTCGGCACACCACAAGTCTCGCAAGAAATACCGGAGCCGAGCACCCTGACAACAGAACGAGAGGAGGAACATTCTACGGATACTTACACAGCTTCACCGGCTGGGCGAAGTGCCCCATCCACCCAAGTGGACTCTTCCCTTTCATTAACGCTGTCGGACCACAGCATAGTTTTGCCGAGTTGTCTGACGTTGCGGATTGGGACGGGGGCCTGGGATGGAGTAGATCAAAAAAATTCCCAGCCTTTCCCCAGTCGGCTCGGCCAAGACCTCCAAACCCCAAGAGCCAAGACTTGCGAGGTGCGACAACCTCCAATTGCTCCTTTCTCAGCTTCACCTCGGAACGCTCAAACAACCTTGAGGGTTAGAGTAGAAATAGACGAGGCTCCGCTCTCGTACTGTGCACGTTGCGTCGCTGCCCGCTTTCACTTGACCGACCGTTCGACTTCTCTGATCTCAATTCCATCGGGTCCTCGTTGGGCTCTTTGGCAACCCGCGGGCCCATCACCTGAGTGGAAGGCCGTTATTACGTACAACATATTTGCAGAGGAGGAAACTGTATGCGGCTGGTGGAGTCCTTTCTCGCATAGCAACGGCCTACGCCGAGCGAACGCTCCACGGCCTTGGCGAGTTGCTGAGCTGAAGCCATTCCAAAGAAAGGGCCACCGCAGACGAACTTTCGAAATTATCACATTCCGTAAGTTCCTTTGTGGGAAGAGAATATTGGCATGCAGGCGTGGCACGATCATCGGGAGCCATACGATGATACCACATGTCCTGTTTTTCCTGGCAAAGCTATTGCGAACTTTTGTTATGGAGCCGTAACTCACCTGTTAGAAGCAGGCAGGTCGTAACAAGTATGGAACTCACGAATGCTAAGTATCGAGCGTGGGTTCTCTCTCCCGTCAAAAGTTCCAGCATGGGTTTGTCAGTTCAGAACAGATTACTATGATGCTCTTTCTCTCTCCCTCTGCGGTGCCTTCACACCGTACACAAACTGGGCCCTCGACTTTGAAGCTGGGGCAGTCTGCTCGATCGCCAAAGGTTCGTTGACACATCCGTGCCTAACGACGCTCGACGGAGAAGGTTCTTTGACAATTTGGAATCACCAAAAGTTCCTCGAAGCAACAATGACAAGGAGCTCTTCCCATAAGTTGGCCTGGCTTCCCCATCTGGGAGCTAAGACCAGGATCGCCCTCGGCGTTCTCGACTAACCACCACGGCCCATCCAAACATATATAAGAAGTTTCGACGAGGCTTGAGGGAATAGTCAAAAGGGGATGGATTTCCGCTCTGTGTTGACATGACCTGGCGCTCCATATTGTAAGCAAAAAAGGGGGTGTTTCCAACGGGATGGAATTTCTGCAAAACGTTGACGCAGGCAGAGAGGCTAAGGCCCTTTTGCTTTGTTTTTTTTGCCCTCCCGGGTTCCTTGCTATGCTGCCAACATGCGCGGAGTTGCTCTTGAGTCGGAAAGTTGGAATCGATCTACGCAACCTGCCTCCACAACAAGAAGCCGATCATATCTCCAAGAATTTTGCGTATCAGGTTCATCCATCCTGTGTTGCAGCTCGCGCAAACCTCGACCGGGGGGGGGGGGGGGGGGGGGGGGGGGGGGGGGGGGGGGGGGGGGGGGGGGGGCGCGGGGGGGGGGCGGGGGGGGGGGGGGG
>JAOQIF010000060.1:0-116402 GCA_026260285.1 Colletotrichum sansevieriae | reverse complement strand
GTGTTGCCCCCCCCCCAACCCCCCCCCCCCCCCCCCCCCCCCCCCCCCTGGCGCTGACTCGATACTCGCCGACGACGCCTCAGCAAGTCTTGATACGTGGACGATCAACGACTTTCCCTTAGTGCCACGGGTGTCTGTTGAGATTTATTTTGCCCACGTCCATCAGGTATGCTCGCAAGAGTTGCCAGCGACAAGGCATAACAACACTCACACCATACAAAAACCTCGTGACACCCCGCGTCGACCAAAAGGGGCATATTGACATGGCAGCGTCCAATAATATAGGCGATGGTTTTGCGTTACGGAAGATGACAAAATCCTATCCAGGAGTAACAAGGAAAAAAACAACAGTAGTTTGGCGCTCACCATATCAGTCCAAAACTACATATATCAAATGTTTCGTAAGGGGGGATCTCGGGCCGGGCATTACTAATCGTCGTCTGTTCTTCTGTTCTCATTAAAGGGACCGTCGAAACGGACTCCTCTGCGGTTGTTGTTTGCGTGGCTGGTCTTCGTATGGTACAACAGCAGCATCACCCAGTGCCTGGCCGTCGCCCCGTCCCCCTTCCTTTCCTATTCCATAACCACACCCCCTAAAAGGCATAGCCAAAAAAAAAAAAAAAAAAAAAAAAAAAAAAAAAAAGGGACGCCGAAAACTTTTTGTGTTCATGCTTTCCCCCTTTCCCCTTTCCCCTTTCCCATTCTCCCGGAATTTCCGCTTTCCGTTTCGCCAAATGTACAGGTCCTCCTTCATCACATCCACAACCCCCATAAGAGCGTGGCGGTGATGTTATGGAGAAGAGTGGTTGAGCGCGTTGACAGCCCACATGAAGCAGGGACAAACGCCATTAGCGCGCGCCTGATGCAAATGCTAGAAACGCATGTGGCGTAACAAGACATAAGAAATGAAAATGATAATAAAACGTGTACAGGGAACGGTGTGAAAAATCTACGCCCTTGCCTTGTGAACTCCTTGTAAAAGAGAAAAGGTGGGATGTAACTGTTCCTCTTCCTCCGCGCCGGTATCGTTGTCGTCAGAGAGCTAGTGGTATTGGTGAGGATGATGCTAAGGGTGTTTCTAAGGCAAAGCGTTGTATTGTAGGTTTTCGAGGAAGAGGTATCACCAACAAGATGGATAGGATGTAGGAAGGTGATGCGTTGATATATCGCGTTTATCGGTGGCGGCAGTCGTAAATGGTCGCAAGCACCATTCGGATCGATCGAAAGAGCTTGAGCTATCATTCCACTGCCCACCGAGCTTTCCGTAAGGCCGATTTAAGCAGCAGCCTGGGAGGCGCCACGACCGCGGACGCTGGCGCGACCACGAGCCTGAGCGCCGGAGAAGTTGCCTCGGGCGTTGCCTTGGCTACCGGAGCGGTTACCCTCGAAACCGCCGCGGCCACGGCCGGCGGCGTTGCCGCGACCAGTGTTGGAGTAGTTGGAACCGCCGTAGGCACTGGCCTTGGGGCGGCGGGGCTCGACAACAATGTTCTCGCCGTTGACAACATGAGGGTTGGCAGCAACGGCGGCCTGGTAGCCAGCGGCGCTGGCGAACTCGACGAAAGCGCAGTTCTGGATAATCGTCAGGCAAAAGTTCACTTGCTTTCACTATACTGGACGTACCTTCTGGCGGTTGATATCGAAGTAGGTTAACTCGCCGTGGGCGTTGAGGGCGGCCTTGAGGTCTTCCGTCTTAACCTTGTCGGTCACGTACTTGACGTAACCCAACGTGCCGTTGTCGACGGGGGCCTGAGAAATAGACTGCGGGCGGTTTTGACGCTTGGAATCAGCACCGACGGACTGCCACTCAGTTGAAGGAGAAGTCTCCTTGTCAGCAGCCGCCTCGGGCTCCTTAGCGGCCGGGGCAGGCTGAGTGGCAGCAGCAGCAGCAGCGGGGGCGGGGGCCTTAGCCTGGGCGGGAGCGGGAGGAGTGGCGGTCTTGGGAAGAGGAACAACAGGCCTAGGCCCGACGGCAGCGGCGGCGCGGCTGGCCCATGACATGGGCTTTTTAGGAACGGGAGCGGGAGCGGGTGTGGGCTTCTCGGGCTCGGCGACGGGAGCCTTGGTGGGAACAGCAGGGGTAGGAGAGGGTTCAGCGGGCTTCTCGACCTCCTTGATGTCTTCCTCAGCAATCTCCTTCGTGGCGACCTCAGCGTCAACGGCAGGCTCCTCGACCTTGGGCTCCGCAGGCTTCACGGGCTCGGGAGCAGCGACCTCAGCGTCACCGTTGGAAGAAGCGACTTCCTGAGGGGCCGTGCTGATCTCCTCGAGTCTCTTGTCGACCGCGCTGGGGTCAGTGACAGGGGTAGACTTCTCCTCGGGAACCTGCTCAGGCTCGGGCTCTTCCTCCTCAGGCTGGGCAGCCTCAACAACCTGCTCGGCCGCAGCCTGCTCCTCGGGCTGAGCCTCAGGCTCGGGGACAGCCTCCTCCTCGTCCTCATCGTTGATGTATCTCAGAATATCGTTGACAACGAAGTAGCCAGAAGGTTGAGGGGCCAGGACGAAGGTCTGAACGAACTTCTTGGGCTCGGCCGACTTGATGGAACTCTCACCGATGACCTGGATGACGATGTTGTCGAAGGAGGCCTGGGAGTCGACGTTCGTAATTCGGACCTTGCTGTTCTGGAAGTCGAGAGACTTGATTCTCTCCTGGATAGCCTTTGGGAAATTCGATGTTAGTAGCCGCCTGTCAAGTGGCGAGCGCGGGGGAAGTGACGTACTTGTCTGCCAACGGAAACATTGGCCACCTCAGCCTCCATTCCGTAAACGAATTGGGAACGCTTTCCATAGAACAGCTGGACTAAAAGTCAGTATCGCGTATCTGTCCAGGCGGGGCAAACCGAAGTCCTACGTGGAGCTTATCCGGATTCTTGCTCAAGGTAGTGTAGTACTGCTCGACGAAGTACCAGCCAACTTCATCCTTGCTCAGGTTGTTGTTGTTGTTGGGAGCTGATGCGCCGACATCGTTCGTAGCGGTGGGGCCTGGAGATGATTGTTCGACAGCGTCCTTGAACTGGTCCGGGTATGTGTAATTACCGTTGGTTGCCATGGCTACTCTTGATATATGTATAATGATCTGAACTGAGACGCAATCGTACGGGAGAAGACGGGGTTGGTCGGCGTAGGGGAAGGTGGGAGGATAGAAGGCGCGAATGCGAAGCTCGAAGATTCTGCGGGGCTATTCGCTTGCTTGCGTGCAGTTTGTTCGCAAAAGGATGATCGGTAAAACAAGACCTTTTCGCCGGAGATGAATGTCAGAAAGGCGAGCGGCGCCAATGGGACGAGAAGGAGGGGAGATGACGATGGTTCGGGATGAGGTGGTAGTGGTGTTGGGTGAAGGAATTGTGGCGAGAACGTGGGTGTTTACCGTACCTCGAGATGCGAACGTCGTAAAGGGAACGCTCAGAACGGACTCGGAAGCGAAAATAGACGATGTTGGAGAGGAGGTGCCCGGAAAAAGGGTTTCGACGATGATGCGAGGGGCGGTCTGGAGCGAGATGGAGACGCGTGACGGTAGCAATGTGCGGAGATAACGTAGCTGAGCGACGTGGATGGATGGATGGGAGGGAAGAGAAAAAATGAATGTGCACAGTTCAAGACAACCTGGGATAAAACCTGGCTCAGAGAGTGGGTTTCTTTTCTCTGGTGTGTGTGTGTTTGTGTGTGAGTGTGTCTGCTAGAAATCTCTCTCGTCGGAGGGGCTAGAGCGGAGCGAAGTGGTTGCTGTGAGAGGAGGGGAGTGGAGGTTTTATTTTTTTGCTTCGTCTGCAAATGTCGTTACCCTTTTGGTGGTACGGCACCTTACTAGACCCTCCGGGCTGGCGCAACTGAGATTTTGGCCAAGGGCAGAAAAAACACACAGATTGTCAGATCACGACGTGTCCTGTGCTCTCTGGGTTCCCGAGGACTGTGGAAGGCCCGTCTGGCCTGGGACGCTGGATTACCGACTGAAGTGGGGGACGCTTGCTTGTGCAATACCTTGGGTAGCTTCATGAGTACCTCCATCGCCGCCACTTTTAGCAATGACACGATGTATCGAGATAGCCACCTAGGTATCCCACAGAAGCAGATTTACATAAGCAACGTAGCACGCACCCGGAGCTCTTGTTCAAGCTACCATCTCGCTCCATCAAGAACCATACTGCCACCTTAAGGCAACTGAAAACTGCAATTGAGTCAGTTTTTGGCTTTATGGATATTCAACAAGTTGCCATTCCCATCATCCATTCTTTCTTACTGCATGCATGTCTGTTTGGAACAGCCACAAAGGGCCAAGGCCCTGGCCTGGCCGTTGGTATGTTGAGGCGCAAAGTCTTGTTGCAAGGAACCGAGGCAGGGAGATGGAGCTAAAGCAATAAGAGTAAGACGCCAAAGCGGACCTCATCCTTTGTTCTGAATGTATGCTTGCGCGACGTGCTGCCTCTCGGCTTGTTTGTCTATGCCTATGCGATGATAATGATACAAATAGTATTCCGTTCATAACCCCACCGTGATCCATCAGTTGTTTAGTCAGTCCATCCAAAAACCTCGCTCACCGCAAGAGTGTTTGATCTGACCCCAATAAGAGTAATAATGAGCGCAACCAAATCCACGATCAGTAGCACCGCTGAGGCCATCATCCAGCGGGGACTGAACACTCGGTATAGCATGAGGTGTCTTCTCAGCCAACCAGCCCACGCCATGGTCGCGAGCGACTCAACAGCAAAGTAGGCAATGAAGATACCCAATGCTCGGCTGACGCTCTCAAGGACGCCTTTTCGCTTAGGACCGACCTTCCAGACAACGATGAGGGGAATAGCCACAACTGCAATAATCTGACCCGCGAAAGTGTTCAGGGCGACGACAATGGGAGTCCATGGGTAACGGATCGAGAAGAGAGGAATGAAGGCGCTGTCCCACTGGATGCTGCTCAGAGCAGCTTGGTGGCCCGTCTTGAAGTAGCCAAAATTGCCAAGGATACCCAACATGACTGGGCCGATTGCCTCCGTTGTCAGGGAGTTGAGGTCAAGAATCTCTGCCAATGACATGATCTGCCAGAACAGAAGGGCCAGAGCTCCACCTCCCATAGGCTTCGAGAGAAGGATGCAGGCGCCCACAATGTTCATCGGCAAAAGAAGATACCTAGCACCATTGGCGTTGCCATAACCCAAAACTGTGATCTGAGTGTTGCCGTTTTTGGCAGGTGCCGTCAGGATTGAGACCAGAGGTGGCGCCCAGACGAACGCAGTGGTTCCAGCGACAAAAACTAAGGCGAGGATGACCTGGGCGAGATATACCCCAGCAGTCTTGAGACTCTGGACCGGAAGACTAGGGAACCACTCGCCGTTGTCGGCAGCATCTAGAACCCAGTAGGTGGCCGACATGAAAAGGCCGATACGGTAGACGTACCCAATCCACGCAGGTGCGAGACCTTCCCAAGAACGTGAGGGCAGGAGGAATGACTTGATGATCGAGGGCAAGATGAGCGCAACAGCGAAAGGAATGATGAGCTGCCAAGTAGCGGAGGTTGAAGAGGTGGCAGAGGCGTAGTAGGTTGATGTGCAGTATGGCATCTGCTCCTCGCGGCAGAGCTTCGAGAATGACGCGACTCTGCCAAGGACAACAAAGAGAACGGAGTGGTATATGGCGAGAGTTCGTTCTCTCATCGAGGGAACAGAGAATGCGGCGAAAACATTGACCACACCAAACGTTGTAATGAAGAATAGAAGGATCGAGTCCTCCCAGATAGTGTAAGAGTTCGAGGCGAAGCCAATCGACTGGCTGACAGTGAAGATGACGGCGAGCCAGCCCCAGATGTTGTTTGGCATAAGGCGGAGAATAGTCTTGCCGAGACCAGACAACGAAAACAAGACACCAACGGCACTGGTAAAAGCAGCACTGGCAATGGCGTAAACGAGGTTGTCAGGTGTGGTGAGAGAAGAATAGAGGGTGCCAACAAAAGCGCCAGGGACCGCACCGAGGATAGCAGCGACCGTCATCTTCTTGTGGACGGTCTTGTATGAAGGCGCAGAGTCAGGCTTGACGCCCTGAAGTTCCAACTTCTTCTCAGCCAGATCAAGCTCGAGGTCGTCTAGAACCGCGAAGTCTTCCTCCTCGTCGCGAGAAGCATGCACAAGAAGAGTGACTACAGCCGCAGCCATCAAAACAATACCAGTGACCATTCTAGGCACATCAAAGCGAGCCCAGAGGTCCTTGCAGATACGCAGAGTCTCTTCTTGGAACATGTTGTAGAAACCGTACGTCTCCTGGTATTGCTTCCATTGCAACGAGCGTTCGGCTTTCTTCCACAGATGCGAAACGTGGCCAGCGGTAGCGCTCTTGGACTGGTCGATGCCACGCGCGGCAAAGTACGAGTCTTGATAGCGTTGAATACCAGCGGCAGTCATCCGCGACACAGTTGCAAGGTTGTTCCACGCGTTGCCCTTCTTGCCAGCGAAAGCCTCCTCGATAGGTGCTCCTAGGTTGTTGTATGGAATGGGAATGCCCATGAGCAGCGCTAGAGTTGGAACAAGATCGATTTGGTTGACAGGCCGGATCTTAGCCATGCTGGGAGGCGTCTTATACTCGGGTTTGGTGCGACCGAAGAAGGGACGCTTGGAGTACATCCAAAGCGCTGCTTCGATTTCGTCGTCACTCTCGCCACCATGATCGCCCTTGCTGTCCATGCCGTGGTCTCCCATGACGACGAGAAGAGTGTCGTCATCAATCTCAGAAACAAGTTGGCGGATGAAAGTGTCCATTTGCTGGAGCTTAGCCGTCATCGCCGCATGATTCGGTCCGTATCGGTGGCCGGCATGGTCGACACCGAGTAGGTGGCCTATTATCAAGTCCCATCTTCCCTTCTCTTCCTTCTTGAGGAGAGGGAAGATGTGATCAATGACACCGTTGTCGACCGTGTGGAGGTCCCAAACATTGAAGCTATCGTAGGCCTTGCTGACGTTGGCCTCGAAGTAGCCAGGGAATAAAGACAACCACGTATCGTCTCCCAGGTGCACAATCTTCTTTCCTGCGTCCTTCAATTGCATGAGCAGGTTGTCCTCGTCAATAGCGGTGCCACCAAAACTGCTTCCGATATCAATGAAAGTCGGAAGTGTGCCAGTCGTCAGGCCCTTCAATCGCTGAAGGGTGGCCGTTGGCGGATCGGCAATGAATGGGCGCAGGAAGGCATGCTCAGGGGACTTGACAGCCGTTTCATGCAAGAATGGGAACGCATTGTGGAATGGCGCATTGTCCTCGACAGGAACCGTGAAATCGTATCGCAAAGCATCAATCAGAACGACAACGGCCTTGTCGAAAGACTTCGGGTGCCAGCAGCCGCCATCCACGGTGCCCTGACCCTTCCAGCTCGACGACAGCTCAAGCGGTGGCGCGGTGCAATTCGACTTTTCTTCCAGTACCATCCTCGTCAAGAGGAAGCCGCTTGTGAAGAAGGTGAGACCGACGGCATGCAACACCAGAATCCATGTCCAGAAGCCGACCGTCCACCACCACCTCCGCTCGTATGCATCCTTGCGCCGAGCCTCGAAGACCTCCCGCTGCTTCTCCAGCAGGGCCACTCTCTCTTTCTCAGCCTGTTTCTCCTCGGGTGTCCGGCTGGCCTCCTCTAGCTCCTTCTGTCGCTTCGCCCGCGCATATTGCTCGGCAATGGCTTTGTAGTCGGCCGGCGGCGGTGTGGCCTTCGATCGGGGTGTTTTCTGTTGCTGTGGCATCATGGGACGATGTCGGATGGGCTAGACTGTTTGGCTCGGTATATATATGAAAGAAGAAAATAAGGAAAGAAAAAGCAAGCAGATTAAGGCTGGCACTCGATGGCCATTGGATTGTAGGAAGCTGAAGCAGCCCCTGTTTGGAAAGCGTCGTTGTATGCTGCCTGTCGATGTGCAGCTTGGAGGAAAGTGAGCTGTGACCTTAGCTACAGAGCTCAAATTGTTCTGGGCGGCCGTAGCAGCGCGGGTCCAGCTTTGGTGGGGCGCGGACGACGTGCGTCCCAGGGACCAAGGATCTCGAGGTGACCTCCGCGGTCATCAACCGCTAAACCATTCGCAGCGCTCGGATCGTATCTTACCTGAGAACAACCGAAGAATTTGCGAACACAAGCACAACTCGATTCCGTGACGAAGCTGTCATCAGGATCTGTCGAGCAGTTCATCTCATCTCTGACGAGCCTAAAGGTAATATGTAGGTCATACGTGAAGGCGTACAACGAAGATGGCCTTGATCAGAATAGAATGCCTCATCGAGTTGTGGTATATATTAGGCGATCTCTAAACTAGGCAAACTGCCCTCGAGCATATCGTCATCTTCGTGAATCGCGATGTCTGTGGCTGTAGTGATCGGGGTCCCTATCGCGTTCCCTGTCCCTATCCCGATACGAGTATCGATCCCTATCATCACGGTCCCGTTCCCGGTCCCTCTTCCTCTCATCTCTGTGACCCTCCCCCTTCCGCTCTCTCCGTTCAGCTCGCTTCTTCTCCTCATCACGACGGTATTCATCCAACCTCGGCCGGCTGCTCTTCTTCTTGCCGCCGTTGTTCCATTGCCCCAGATCCTCGGCGCCCTCAAGCTTCGTCGCACCTAGTCCGAGCTGATTCTGGCGCCTTTCCGTCGGTCGCTTTTTGTTCGGGCCGCGCATCTTGCCGTCCCAGCCCATGCCGCGTAGCAGAGCCGCACCAAATTCGCCATCAGGGATCGCTTCGTAGTCCGCGAGCGTCGAATCCTCGCCCACGTGCTTCATATCGGCGCGGTATACGTCCTCTTCCGTAGCAGAGATGACAATATCCGCCTCGGGTCGCTTTTTGCCCAGTAACGCATCCATCGCGTCATCGTCCGCCGTGCGAGGGGGCGTCTTCACTTCGGCCTCCGCAAACTGTCGGTCGTCCTGTTCAGGTTGTCGTGATTCTACGTCCGCCTCTTCGCTGGTTTTGCGCTTCTTGACTGACAAGCCCCACTGTATCTGTCTGTCTGCGTCCGCCGGCTCTGTCTCGGGCTGCTGCGCTCCATTGCGCTGCGCTTGTGCCTCAACAGGGAGCAGTTTCTTCCCGCCCCTTCGCGAGCGCAGCTCGTCTTTCCAGTTGCGGTTGCTTTGGCTCTTGATGACCAGCTCGCAGGGCTTCCTTTCCTTCTTCTCGCTTTCGCCGCCAAATTCGGTAATCTTTTCGTGTCCCCCGCGATAATCGCGCTCGCCGTCGGAGTCGGATTCAAAGCCGTGGCTCAGCGCATTCGGCCGCGGGCGCTTTCCTAATGATGAAGCCGGTTCAGGACGCGAGGACTTCTTGTGGTGGTCGTTATTGTTGGATTTCGACGAGGAGCCGCCGAAACTAATCGCGATCCTAGGCGCCTTGGAGCCGTCGGACATTGTGCAGGCAGCTCGCGGCGGATATTTATCAAACGATTTGAGAAAGAAGATGGGATTTGCGTTGGTAATGGAGGCCGGTCCGCAAGAGTTCAACTTTCTCAGGTACGTCAACTTGCAGGGATCCGGTCGCTGTCTTATGTAAGGTGGGGCACTCTTTTTTTACAACAGTCAACCTAGGTCGGTACTACACGACATAGCAGTTCTATCTAATATGCTCAACCACTCGTTATGCCTCCTTTAAGACCTTTCATTATGCAACGCTGCAATTCCTCGCACGATTCTACGACAGTATGGCCACATTCGCTTAGAAAGCGAAGACCTGGTCCTCGAGCTTGCTGACGGGACGAGCCTTCTTGAAACCGAGGCTCTCGGTCGCCTTCTTGAGACCGCTGACCATGGGCGGGGGCCCGCACAGCAGGATCTTGACATCGTCGGCGGCCTTGGGAAGAAGCTTCTACAAAGGGTGTCAGTTTTTGATGCGTGCGACAGGAGTGTGAGGCGACGTACGGTGATCATGTCGGCGGTGACGTAGCCAACGCCGCCGGTCCAGCCCTCAGCGGGCTTGTCCAGGACGTAGTGGACGCGGAAGCCGCTGTCCTCCTTAGCGAGGCCATCGAGGTCCTCCTTGAGGAGAATGTCCTGAGGCGTGACGTTGGCGAAGATGAGGTCGATCTGGGTTTTGTCGCCAGCGGCGCGACCGCGAATGACGGCGCGGATGATCTGTAGCATGGGAGTGATACCAGTTCCACCAGCAATCATGCCAAAGTGACGGACCATGTTCGGAGTGTAGACAAAAGCACCCTTGGGACCCTTGATCTTGATCGTCTGGCCAACCTTGAGAGAGGCCATGTGCTTGGAGATGTTGCCGGTAGGGTAGGACTTAATCAAGAGGTCGAAGTAGCCGGGCTGGTGGTCGCCAGAGATGGGAGTGTAGGAGCGCACGATCTCCTTGGTTGTGCCATCGGGCTGGGGGCAGTTGGCGCCGATAGAGATGTGCTGACCGATGGGAAGGCCAAGGACATGCTTCTCGGAAGGGAGGCCGAAGCGGTAGCTTCGGAACAGTCAGAGACAGACTCGAGCTGGATGCGGGGCCCGCGAGACTTACATGGCAGTGTTGTGAGAGAGAATGGTCTTCTCCTTGAGCTCAAAGTCCTGGAAGACGTCCGGCTTGAGGACCTTCTTAATCTCTGTGCGCGGGGTAGGGTTAGTTGTCAATTCTGAAGAGCTCCGAGAGAGGTCGAGCTCACGCAGAGTATTGAACTTGTAGGCAGCGAGAGCTAGCGTCAAAGGAATAGCGTAGGCGAGCCATTCGCTTTTGACAATCGATACCCCGAGGATTAGAAGCCCAGCGGGGATGTAGATGCCGTCGATATAGGCGCGGGAGGTCAAAGAGTCGGCCATCGTGGAGGCGGCGTTGCGCGAGCGGTTCTCTACAGGAGGTATACGGGGGAAGAAAACAGGCGCTGCTAGCAAGCTAGCTCGGGCTCGTATCTGGAGAAGGGGAAACCCACGCAAAGTCAGTTCCACGTGTTCCCCAGACTTGTGACGATTGAGGGCGTGCACTGACCGAGTGGACAGCTGCTGTGGGTAGAGCTGTTGCAGTCAATTGAGTGAAAGGGACAACGGAGCGGAAGGCAGCTACTAAGTGCAAGCTTGCAACCGGATATCGTAAGATCGCAGACCCCTCCTAATTTTTCTGTTGAGTTGCCGGATTTTCGCCTGCTCCCGAACAGCAAGCGGTCACGCGTTTGCTAGCTGCCATTGCGAACGTCGGCGGTGGCTGAGAGCTTCCATGCTTTCTGAAGGGAACGTGGCTGTGAATTGTGAGGCTGGTGTTCAGCTTGGCAGCCACAACGGGATCTACGCCACAGTGGTACGAAAACCACGGGCCTAAAGCTAGAACCGAAGCTCCGGTTGTACTACCTAAGTGTCCGGTGACATCTGTCAATCAGCATGAAGATCGATCCATCTAACAGAGCCGAAGGCGAAGGGGCTGAACCGCAGGGCTGTCTGCCACCATGCATGGCCGTATTCGTATCGACGTGAGATGCGACTGCAATTCGAGAGCTCCGAGGTTCATCAGACCTTTACATCATGGCCAGTTGCTGCTGCTGCCTTGCCTCTCGAAGACGCATCGGGAGGAATTGTGAGGACGATTGTCCCAGTGATGTGCGAAGAACCCTTCAGTGATCCAACGGCTCTTCACGGTAGCCACTCAATTGACTCGTTTGAATTGAGCCTGAAGTCAAAAGGCAGGATGCAGAGAGACTCGGGTTGAAGTTGATCATGAAGTCAATGACCTTTCAAACTGCCGACTAGGTGCGAATGATATGACGCCGGGGACGACGACGTCAAAGTTCCGCGAGGCTTTCATCAGAAAGTTTCAGAGTTGAGTTGTCAATCAAACGAGACAGACAGCCAAATTCTGCAGTTATGAGTATTTGGCACTACTCGGACCCGAAGATCCTGTCTGATCAAGCCACCATTGGGCCCGTAACTCGCTGTCACCATTAGTCCAGGCTCCAGTGTAAGCCACGCCCGTGTGAACACACGGCGTCGATCGACTCATAGCACAAGCATCGAACGATGACATCACCGCAGCTTGCGACGCGGCAGTGACACGACCGTCGGAATGTTGTTCCTCACGGGAAGCAGCTGAATTCTTCAATGTTGCACGCCGCAAAAAGGTCGAGGCTTCATGCAGGAATGCTGTTTCTACCTAGGCAGCTGGTTAGTGGGGAAAATGTGCGGATGGGCGTGACTCGGCCGGAGTCACTGCTTAGTCTCCTTGGTCCAACACCTTGTCGCACGGGTTCGGGCGAGAAAACAGTAATTCTGCATGGCATCGCGATGAGACGTATCTGCTTCAGATGCGGTTCTTGACTGTTGCATGTGTACCGAACGCAGAGTTAGACTTGTTCAGAGGTAGGACAATGTCGTCGTACGGGCGAGTCCACGAGTGGAGCTGCGTGGGATAACTGGGTCTTGGCCGATAGCGGTGGTCGAATATGAGACCGGCCGGGAGAAGGAGCGCTGCTGGATGTCCCCGCTTTCGACGCTATTTCGACCCCAGCACGCCCGTCGGGCTGGATACGGGGGATCCGTGCGCGTAATTGGAGAAGGAGAGAAAAAAGTGCTGGCGGTACGGATGCTCTCGGTTGTGAAGAGCATCGCGGTAGTGCCGCGTTTGTATCAGCATGTCGTCGATCTTCGGGAGAGAAGACCCTGAGAACCCTGAGAACAAGGCGGACTGAATGGCAACCAAATGGATAACTCGTGCCGTGCCCGGGGCAACCGACGCACAAGTCCGGGTCTTTTCCAGAAACACTGGGCATCCTTTGATTAGATTGCGCTTGGCCTAGGTGAACGGCGGGTTGGATGCCGTTCGACCTTTCGAGGCGAGCTCCTGGCGTCGTCCGGCGAGGAGCAGAGCCGAGCAGTTCGCAAGCGAGTGGCGCACAGTTATGCGGCAGTGGCTTTTTCTTTCCCTGGTCCCCTGCACCTGGCGACGATCAGAGACAAGTCGCAATTTTGACAAGTTGCGCCTCCCACACCAAAAAGCGGAGCACCCCGGGCCCCGAGTTCCATCTCCCGTCCTCGTGCTCCCCAAATTCCGGCCATTGCAGGTTGGTTTCACATTTTTTAGGCTGGTTCGTTCAGACGATAGCGTTGCCGCTGAGCATCCCCTTCCTTCTAATTGGGAAATTTGGGGGCTCGCAATCATATCCTTCCAGGGGCGTGAAATTGGTCTGATCATGCTATTGCACCCTTTCCCTCTGCTGTCATCCGGTTTCCCATTATCCGACACCGGTCGCATGGCAAGATAACATTTAACGTTGACGTCCGCCAGCCACGTTGAACCCTCCGGCCGACTATTGTCGTGCCTGTCGCCGGTTGTTGCGCCGACGCCCTTGTCTCCCGTGCTCGTTCTCGGGACGGCGGTTGGCGGAGTGTTGCAGCTTTGAAAAGTCTTCACCCTTCGACTCTCTTGCATTTGAAGGGGCCGGACGCCATGGCGGTACAGAAAGCCGTGGACTAATAATGAAGGATCCCGGGGTCCCAAGAGCCATTTCTCGTATCGGTATTAAATTGGGGCTGGCACGGGATTTGTGAGCATCTGCTCCATAACTCTGACTGCCCATAAACAGATGAAAAGTATATATAGAGACACGAGTGTGGAAGGCCACGGCTATTCATGGAGAAAAGCACCAAACTGTTGAGATTGATCAATTAATGGCGCAGAAGACCCCGTCACCGGAATAGTAGGCGACCGAGATAAGGAAGGAGACAGCAGAAGTAGCAGAAGTAGAAGTAGAAGAAAAAAGGGAGCGGCGAGCCTTTGAGATTGGAGGCGAAATCGAAGTTGGCTGGGGGCGCGCCCCATTTCGCCAGTTGTTGGAAGTGGCTTGAAACGACCCTTATTTTCGGACTTGGCCGGGCTCTTAGTTTCTCCACGGACTCAGGAGCCTCAGATTCGAAAAGAAATGATGACGTTGGGAAAAAAAAAAAAAAAGAATAATGAAAAGGTGCAATTGGGTGGGGAATCCATCAATATCAAATCAATCGGTGATCGTCATGCGAGAGAATCGAAGGCGAACGGTCTTCCAAGAGCGACCAAAGACGCGCAGGACTTGATGCTAGTGTGGGCACTATACTACGAGCATGTCTGCAACAGCAGCAAGGGTCAATGGGAGCAAGGGAGCCAGTCAGAATGATAAGGAAGCTGGGCCATAATCCATTCCATGGCACCAACGTTCCCAGTAACAGGATACGCGGCATGGACGACGAGAGGACTCAGGAAGATCTTCTGACTAGGTAGAATGGAAAGCAAAGCAGTCCTTTGCTGCCCAAATGGGCAGGTTGCTCGGATAAAATGACGCTATCAACTGTAGCCTATCCAGTATCCACCGTCGGTGGAGTGTCAAGGTATCTTCTCTGTGAGGTACGTTAGGTACCTTGGAGGCTGAATGCTGTGCTGGAAATTGTGTAATTGAGGTGTTCGTGGACACGGCAGTGCCAAGCTACATGGCTAGGGCTCTGCTGTGCTCGTGCGCACGCAGCTGAGTCTTGCATATCAGCGACCTGTAGCGTAGCAACAACCCACGTCGCTGGCGCGGCATTCTGCGGCGCCGGCATGGGAGATGCTTGGAATTGCTTCCACAGTGGATGCGGAAGACTGTGGAAATAATCGGCTGGGGTGGGAATAAGAGACGCCGCTAGAAGATGCTAGCGTGGGCAACGCGGGCTGCGCATCGTTCGGCGAGACGAGCGGCGTATTACTCGTAGAAGTACAGACATCCGTAGGTGAGTGGAATACTTGGGAGCCACGTCCCGCACATGTTCATGGCTAATCCCATTGGCCATGCAGAGAAATGCAGAGAATCACAAAATGTAAACGACTCAAAACGAGGGCGGCATTGCGGTAGCCCGAGGAGGATAGAGGATACGTAATGCAGGCCCATGGCACCATGGTCCATGATCCACCTACATAGAACCTCGAACCTGCATAATGGTGGACGACAGTGGATGTTCGTGCATGTTTCGATATTTCTAGTTTCCAAGACGGCAGCTTCAGAGAAATAACATGAACATTCAAGAACGTCCAGGAGAGGCAGGAACTCAAGAAAGTGCGCAAACGAATCAGCCCTGGTCATGTTCAACCATCTGACTTCGATGTACGTCTGAAGAGGGAACGAGCGGGATTCAGGAAGGACGAGAAAATGAGACGGGGAATACCATGTTGGGTCTTCGGCCCCATCTCCTATGTAGTATAGAAAACCCAATCCGACTCGATCATCGGCCATGAGCCAACGGCAAGCAGCGCAGAGCTCAGAGCTTCTTCTGCATCCTCTGATGCTTCTGCTTCTGCTAGCGGCCTCCTATCCCCTTGTTGGTGACCTGGAACTTGCCCTTCCCAGGTTGTATGATCTGGTCTCGGTCAGCATAGAAAGCCAACACACCAGAAGCAGCGCCAGCAGTCAGTCAGTCAGTTACCTTACAAAGTAGACCACAACAATCCGCGCAGGTCTCATTGGGCGACGCTTCCGGGACAAAAACAGGATGTGCATCGATAACATCATAGCTGCATCAAGCCTGGTCCGGATACCGATACCTCCCCCATGCTCGCCGAATCCACTGCCACATTCTCCAAGCCCACCTCAGGTACTGAAGTAGGTGCCCTTGCTACCTCACTATGTCTGCCGTGCCAGGCCCTGCACCTTGCACCCTGCTTTCGCAGCTCGCTGTGTGCTTCCTTCTCCACTTAACCCCTCGAAAAAGCTGGGCGTACCTTATCCTATTATCCCTTTCACTACTTTCTGTGCCGTGAACACCATCTTGGATCCCGTATCTCGCTGTTCCAACTCCAACTCCAGAGCCTCCCGTCTCTTGCCTTCGACTTCCGCCTTCACCTCTACCTTTACCTTCCTCCTTGCCTCTCCTTTCTTACTCACCTTACCTACCTATCCCTTAACCTTCTTGACTGGTCCTACAGTGGTCCTAGTCTGTGTCCACAGGCGATCATAAATAAACCTTCCGGAAAAGCCTTCCCCGGAGACACTTGATCTGATCTGATTTCGTTGTCACTGTCACTGTCACCGTCACCTAACCCGACTCCCCGTGTCTCTCCCCAACTCCGTCTCGCAGCAGCACGAGCGAGGTCTTGCCTAGTCTCGCTCTCATTCTCTCCCACAGCTCGAAGTTCGAACAGACTGACGTTTGCACGCATCCACCCAATCATCCGAATTTACGCATCAGACGCCCCTCCGCTGCTACCCTCCCAATTGCCTTCCAAGCAAGCTAGCTACCTCGTCGGACCTCTGCTGCACTCCGACCCTCTACAAACGGCTGTTTCTTGCTTTCCTCCATCCAGTCAGGCGCCACCAGTCTTGACGGATAAGATAGACATTAAGGGACCCTTATTACCACCCCTCCGCCATCCACACTTCCTTTTTTACCCATTATTCTCCTGCCCCCCTCCTCTCCTGTCTAGGCTTCTTTTACCGTACTTGATATTGCCTCCTCCCTCTCTTGTCCAGCGTTTTGCGTTCGTGGTCTCGTCGTCGGAGACATCGCCATTTCACAACCGCCCACCGTTGGCCCCGACTTGTACGAGCGCGCGAACACGCCAATTGACCTCCGACGCCCTGCGTACCCGACATCGTTGCATGGCCCGATAATTGTGTTCTCGACCTAGACGGCCTCGTAGGCCTGGCCAGGCCGAGCCTTTAGACGACGGTGTAATAGACTGGGCTCGGACCCTCGATTACCGCACGTCAAATATGTCCAACATGGATTCTGTCGCTAGCCGACAGTCAGAGCTGCCCATCATTCAGACGACACACCATGGAGACTCGCACAGCCCGAGCAAGTCGGAGATGCGCAGCGTATCAACGCCGTCGTTGGGTGGCAAGCGACGCAGCTTCCTGTCAAAGACCTTCGGGAAGGTCACCAGCAGATCCTCCTCGTCCGATCTTCGCGCCCTGTCCGAGTCTTCGAGGTCCTCTACCACTTCCAGCACGCAAACCCGTCGAGTACTTCACAAGAACAACGGATCCGGCGGCTCAAATTCCTCCTCAATTTTCTACCGCCTCAACCGTCGCGCATCCAAGGATTCGACTGCGAGCTCTCACATGTCGGAGGAGACCCCTACTCACCTTAGCCCTCACCTACCGCCTAATCCTATCAGGATTCTAAAACACGGCGCACTTAAGACCGACGCTCGACTGTGGAAGTCCCGCGCCGAATACATTGTCTTGACGGAAGGGCACTTGATCAAGTTCAACAGTATCGAAGCGGCAAGGGCCAATTTTAACGAGCTAGAACCCCCGTCCGGTCGCCTGAAGAGATCATCAACCTCGTCGACGCTAAGCCAGGATGGTGCATCGGGCGATGGCCGCGTGGAAATTCCCTTGGGCAGCATCGTCAACATCTTCAATGAGGAGGGTGTGAGCCCTCACTTCGGCTTAGATGTGTGGTGGTCAGAAACTCCTCCAATGGTGTCATGGGCGTGCACAAAACTCTTCTTTGATTTGCCTGCTGAGAGAGAAGACTGGATGACGGAGATTCGCCGTGCCATCCGTGACTCCGTGGGCTCGACCGTCGTGCCAAAAGGAATCGTTGCTCCTAACGTTGAGACCGCCATTCACCGAATTGTTTCTGCCGAAGAACCTTCTTGTCGCGGACTGCCATTAGACATCTTCCCGGTGGTTCAGCGCACCACTCTCCTCACCAAAGCCGACAACCCTGAGACCTCCAAAAAGTTTCGTGATGGTTCATCTCATTATCTTCTCCTTGGCCAAAACAAGTGCTATTTCATCCGAGTCGCGAGAACCTCAGTATATAAAGCACCTCAAGACATCGATGTCAATACTGTAGTGTTTGGTTTGACGTCTCTGGTGCGCTTGAAAGCCACCATGAATCACCATGAGGAGCGTTTCGTTCTCGGTTTCCGGTATGTGCTACCTATACCCACTGCCTCGTGAACTTGATTACTTACACGCATGTTAGGTTGCCTTGCGAAGCTGAGAAGCGCTTGGAATTGGCCAGTCGCTGGTATAGGGAGATTGTCATGACGTTCATGAAGGCGGATCGTGCAGTAAAACCTGCCTGGCCACAGCACATGCAACGAGACATTTTCGACATTAGAGGCCTCACTGCTCAACTTCTGCTACCCTCGGGCCAGGATTTCGGTGGTCTGAAGAGAACGATGGAAGCTTACTGTGCAACGTTTCGATGCCCGCCTCCCGAATGGACAGTTAACTGGAAGTGCGAACGCCGAGAGCACTGCCCTGAGTTCCGCCTCCTTCCCTCAAAGGAACCCGGCGGATACACTGCTCTTCAACTGCTGGCCGTCTTCAAGTCTCTCCGATACAACGACTACTTCAAGGCTCTTTCATTCCGTGATGTTGACCTTGCACCTCTGTGCGGCTTGACAGACCATCCAGGGTTTGAGGAGTCCGTTGCAGATGTTTCCCGAGATGGTAAGCCTTACAAGTAATGCCTGAAGAGCCGCCGACTAACCATTACAGGTTTGGTCATTGATGGGGTGCATAGGGATATCATCAAAAGTGCGCCATTGCTGTCACAAGAGATCCACGCTGTTGCCTTCACTTCCGGCTCAATCCGCAAGATTGATCTTACCAACGTCCTCGCATCACAGAACATTGTCGGTGTGTCACGAACCCGAGCTGGTTCCAAGAGAGAGCCTGAGGTTGTCCGCCCGATTCTGCTTCTCATGAGAACTGGGAACAGCCACTGCGACACTCTCCTGGTGGGAGGCAATGCTCTCACCGCCGCTGAGGTGACAGATCTTGGTAAGATGCCCATCTCAATAGGCACTGCATAATGCTAACCTGATTCGAGTCGACGTTCTGCACATCCCCGACCTGATGAGCGAGCTCGACATCTCGCGTTGCAACCTGGATGAAAAAAGTCTGGGAGAGATCTGGGACGCCCTCCCTTCTCAAGGATACAGGATGGAAGCACTCAACACTTCACGCAACATTGGTCATGTCGATCACACGGTTGTAAAGAGCAATCTGTCTCACTTTGCTTGTCTTAGGAAGCTCAGCATCGCGGGCAACTGCTTGAGCCAGTACATGGACCCAATTTTCTATGACGAGACACTGATGGGTTGGGGTCTCGAAGAACTCGACCTCTCCAGTATCAACGTAAGTCACTTTGGGCGATTGGAGATTCAATTGCTGACCAGTCAAAGTTGAACAACGCCTCTGTGCAAATTCTCGCAGATTATTTGATGGCGCCTGAGTCTGCCTATCTTCGTAGACTTGATCTCAACGGGTGCGGCATGTCTGGTGCGCAAATTGCTCAATTGTTTCGCAGCATGGGTCAGGGCAGAGAGATTGTTTGTTCCATCAACGGGAACTACATCGAAAACGGCATGGAGGATTTGGCGTCCGCAATCGCTTACAACTTCGGCCCCACGTCGCTCTTCATGGACATGATCGAATTCCGGGATGAGGAGAACTATATCAAGATCATCAAGGCGCTTGCGCTCAACCGAACCATCCGCCTCCTCAGTCTTGTCGGAACCTCGACTCCTGGACAAGTCAGCGACGAAGCTTGCCACGCGGTTTCTCAACTTTTCGCCAGCAATGAATCCATCCAGTACCTCGACTTCTCAGGTTTTTCAGCCAAGCTCGACGAGGGCCAACTCGGACTTGGCTTCTCTCGCTCACTGTCAGGTCTCGCAAGCAATAAGACGCTGCTGCATCTGCGGATCCGGAACCAGAAGCTGAATCTGAACATTGGAGATCTGGCCGAAGCCATTCACATGAATCAAACTCTTCGAACACTTGACGTTCAGGAGAACAGCTTCAACCTTTCGAATCTGTCCCACATGGTCAAGAGTCTGGAGGCGAACACTTCCATCCAGGAGTTCTGCCCCTTCTCCAAGACCGAACTTAACAGAGCCATCAAGTCGAGTGTCCAAAATGTCGGAATGCCCACCAGCCAGCCAACAACAGCCCGGGCGCGGCGCGCCTCGAAGGTGCTTTCGAGGGCTGCTTTTGACAACTTTGCCATGGAAATGGACAAAAATAACTCCCTGATGCAAAACTTGAAAGAGGAATGGACGGGCAAGACGGCACAGATTGACAGGATCCTCGAGAGAAATCGCACTCTGGCTTACGAGGTTGATATGGCGCGCATTCAATGGGAGATGCCAGAGGACCGTGATGCGGAATGGATCGCTTACGATCTCAGCATCATCTTCGGCGGCCTCGCTGCCAAGGCCATCAAAAAGAAGCGCCCTACTCCCATGGAGGACCCCGGCTTCCGAGGAAGCATGTTGGCGGCCGGATACCGTGGAAGCATGATGTTTGGCATCAACACCCCGCCCATGGAACAATGGGAAGGTTACAGCCTAAAGGCCGCGCCTCACCACGTGTCATCGGACGAAGTGATGGACAGCCCAGCAACAGAACACGCCAACGGCTCCTCCGCCCTGCCCACGCCTCCCGAGTGGGCGCCCAGCGAGAGCCCCGCGAAGGAGTACGCCATGTCCTCCAGCGTCCCGAGCACGGAAAGCGATCCCCGTATCCTGGAGGAGTCCCTCGGCGATTTCGACCTGGAGGTCCTGAAGCAGATGATCTCGACCGGGTTCAACCTGGACGGACCGACGCAAGCGCAGACCCATGCTGTTAGCGAGAAAGCGAGTTCCTCCGTGTCGACCACGAGACTGGACTAAACAGAGCAAAATGAATCAAAAGCGACGCAAAAAAAAACATGAAAGAAACGTGATAAAGGAACGAAAAAAAATGAAACAGAGAGACGCCGATGAACAAAACACCACTTGTTTGCGATTCAACACTTTTCTTCCCCTAGACACTCCCCAAGCGACTATAACCGACCTTTTATGGGTTTATGGGGTTAGGGTCTCATTACTACGGCGTTATCGGAAAGGCTCAAAGCATTCGTGGGATTGATACCCAGCCTCGCAAGAATTACTGTTTGGATGCGTTTGGATAACCAACATTTTGTTTGGCGTTCTCGGACATTCGTTATGTTCGGTCATTTGTTAGGTCTACCATGGACTCAAGAGAGAGAGAGAGTATGTTTGTAGGATACTGTCGGCCTCTGCATGGGGTTTGGAAAGCAGTTAGCTTCTCACAAATAATATATAATTCGTGGGACATGCCGTTCGTTACATCGCTAAGGAAGTGGAGAGAGAATGACGTGAGTTTTGTGCCAGATGAAGGCTTCATATGTGAGCTTGACGATACTGCAAACTAACAGACGGCAAAAGGATTACGGTAAGGAGGTGCGAAGTGTGAATTCCTTCCGACCAACTTCTCGTGTGGGTGATGTGCGAGGCGAGCGACCAGGTAGCCTGGGTTTCTGAGCTAATACATACATATGTATATATGCCTTATGATGCTGAAAGTTGAAAGCTTGAATTTATTCTCGCATTCTTCGCATATTCAAGTTTGCCGCCGCAATTTCGTATCACTTCAACTATCATTAAGGTTGCTCTAGCTACACTCCCCCCAGCGTTCTCATTCCTTGGCCGCGAAGGCTTCCCGGGCTGTCCTGTTGCTGAGCGCAAGACGGTCCCCGTATCTAATGAAAACAAACGGAATCACACCCATCGCCAACGCAATGAACCCCAACACCGACGGTGCCCAGTGAACCCCGAGATTGGTGTACATGCTGTCTGCCGCGAGAGGCAGCGTGATTGCTCCGATGGAACGCGTCATGCTCGCCGCCGCGTGGGCCGAGGCCGAGTATTGGCGGAACACGTCGGTCAAGTAGTTGATCATGCCCATGAAGAGCAGCTGGAAGCCGCAACCGAAGAGGATACCGCTCATCATGGGGACAATGGGGGAGGTTGAGGGCCAGACGGTCCACCCCAGCCAGAAAAGGGAGATAACCATGCTGTCGGGAGCAAGTCAGTTGGCGTCCAGTTGAACAGACAAAACTCGGCCTGGGCGGGCACCTACCAAGGAGAGGCGAGGCATGCGAGCGGAAGTCGGCGATAGATTTCGTTCCTAGTCCACTCTGCGCCGGCTTTGGTCTGGCGGTCGTGATACCATGTGAAGGCACCGAAGACGAAGAGAGAAATGATGACTCCGACCGCCTCTGTAACATCTTTGTCAGGAGGGGGGTGCCATCTCGGAAAGTTCAAAATGGGATGGAAACTTACGAGGCAAGAATGCCAACCCGGCCACCCCAGGAGAAAGCCCGTAAAACCTTTGGAAGATGACGGGGTACGCTTGGAACATGAGATAGAACACCGCATACGCCAGCGTCAGATACGCAGAAGTGCAGAACAGAATCGGCTCGGTCACGAGAAGCGTGACGGGGCGAAGGAAAATCTTCTGAACGTCAAACGGCTTCAGCTCGAGCTGCTCGTCGCCGACATCGGAGCCGACTTTCTTGAGCCTCCTCTTGACGGCCTTGTCGTGCAGGACCGGCGCGTAGGTTTCGGGGAGGGTGAGGACAAGAGGCAGACCCAGGGTCGCGATCGACGCGGCGATCCAGAACGGCCAGCGCCACGACGTCGGAGATGAGAACCCCGAGATGATGGGCCCGATCAGGGGCCCGATTGTGGTGACGGTCATGTACACCGCTATCGCGTTTCCGCGGGTGGAGGCGTTATCGAAGACGTCGGCGTAGAGTCCACCAAGGACACTCGTGGGAGCGGCGGCGTTTATGCCGCTCAAGAGGCGGAAGACGAGGAGCGCAGGGTAGTTGGGCGCCCCCGAGCAGGCGAGCATGAAGACGAGGTAGCCCACGAACGTCCCGATGAGGACGGGCCTCCTTCCAATGTACTCGCTGAGGGGCGCGAAGACGAGAGGGCCGATGACATATCCGACCATGAAGAGGGAGTTGAGGAGGATGAGGCGGATGCGGTCTGTTACCCCAAAGTGGGCGCTGATCGCGTCGAGAGCTCCCGAGGGCATCGAAGACCCCAGGTTCCCGTTGAAAGTGCACGTGAAGCCGGCGATGACGATGTGCAACTTTCGCATCTGCGTTATGCCAGGGGTTATGTTAGGGTTTATGTTATCTCTCACAAGTTGAAGCTATGATCAAGCCAACTTACCGGCGACAATTTCGTGGCATCGACAACTTCAGTCTTCTCCCACGACGAGTCATCCGACATGTTCCCCGACTCTTCCACTTCGGTGTTTGGTTGAATACTTTGCACAAAACCGCCACCAGGGTGCTCTACATCGGTACCCATCCTTTGCTGTCTGGTCTCGAGTCACTAAGTAGCTTCTCTCGGAGTTCGGAGAGAGTAAAAAGTTGTTCATGACATGACCTGAGGACAACATAGCAGCAGATAACACCGCAGGAAGAGCGGCTGGACTTTAAGTACCCTCATTTTTACGTACTTGACGTATTGTTGACCGCTTCCAAAAGAAAAGAGAAGAAAAAAATCTCGATCCATAGCACACGTTTCTGTCAGTTTCCTTCCAGTGGCTCAAAGATAGTTTCGTGTGCTAGTTTGGTAGCCACTTCGACGACGCAGGCGACGGTGCAAGTCTATTGGTGCTTTTCGCCGAGTCTCGAATGCATGAACCGAGCCGCTGACAGAGCCGCCGCGGCCCGTTGTTTTGATTGGTGCAGCTTGCCGAGAGTAGGAAAGTCGTAGACCAAAACTTCCGAGCTTCGGTTTTTAACTTGATCCACATTTGGAGCCATGGACAACTTCCGACTTACACCTTTCACGTCACTCCGTAGTAGTTTGACTGAAATCATACAACCTTTTGTGGCCCTCCTTCGGTAATCCACGCCCCATCAGCTCGTCAGAGCGGAAAATGGTGACAGAAAGGCGTGTCGGGCGCAGGGCGTATTCAAGCCCAATGTCAAAAAGATCGAGAACCAGTACGGATCCCCGATCTCGGCTCTAGTGCTCTCTCTGCTGCTTCCGTCTTGGTTTGGACCACCGTGTTAACTGACTTTCAACCGCGCTACAGACGGGAGGGCCTGCATAACATGTCATCAGAGGAAGGTCAAGTGCGACATTCTCGAAAAAGGTGCCCCCTGTTCAAAGTGTCAGGCGAAAAACTCGTCCGACTGTCGGATGTATGAGAAGAAGAAGACTCGGTTCTCAACCCGCACCGCCGCCCTCAGCTCCCATGTCCACATTCAACCCCGGTCAACCTCGCAGTCCGCGACGGCACCCGCGACGGCACCCGCAACGCCAGCTAGGTCTGGCTCGTGGGCGGGCGTTACCGCCGTCACCCATGCCCCCCGGCCGAGCTCAGCAGGCGACGCTGGGGCCCAGGCGGACCGCGCCAGCGATGATGCGACGCGCAACATGGCTGATTTCCTGAACCGGCAGGACGTCGAGCACCCGGAAATCACACGTTGCGGGCGTCTGTTCTTCATCGGGACAGAGTTCTCCAACCTCCATTACTTGGTCCGGCAACGCTCGAAACGACCGGATCCGAGAGTGCTGCATTTCGGAAGTCATCCGCTCGCCCCCAAAGTCCCCTCGGTGCCGGCCGAAATCCTCGAGCTACCGCCGAAGCCCTTGGCGGACGAGCTCGTCAAGGCTTACTTTGACCATGTCAACCGGGGCCTTCCCATAATCGATGAAGAAGACTTCATGAAGATCTACAATGGCTCAGAACACACAGGTCATTTCCAAAGATGCCGTCCGCAATGCCGACCGATATCCCTCTTGTTGCTGAACGCTGTTTTTCTCGTCGGATCGCGCGTGTTGGACCCGGTGCGAGCTGAGATCAAGGCTCTCAGGCCGGTCTTCTTCAGACGAACGAAGGCGCTTTTTGACTGTCGCTTCGAGCAGCATCGTGAGACGTATTTGCAAGCTTCCCTGTTACTGACGTGGCAATGTGATGACCTCGAAGACATCGTCTCCAACACTTGGCATTGGGTAGGCGTCGCTACTCGTACGGCGTTTGGTATGGGCATGCACCGTGATGCGAGACCATCGAGTCTGAATGCTATGGATAAACGTCTTTGGGTTCGGCTGTGGTGGATTCTCTTCCAATTTGACGTCTTAGTTTCCACCTCTTTCGGCCGGCCTCAAGCCATGCAAGTTGCCAAATTTCCCGCCCTTGTCTCGATGTAAGCTGATATGAGCGACTCGGACAGCAACCTCGACGAGGCCGATGTACCAGAGCTCGAAGAACACCATTTCGAAGGCATCACCGACGCAGAATACGACTTCACCATCCAGCAAACCCGCCTTTGTCTCATTGTCTCGAAAGCAATGCGAAAGAGAGTGGCGCTGCGATCGACCCCAGAAGACCGCGCGGCTGCAACGGCGGAAGCGGACGCAGCTCTCGCAGAACTCATCACGAATCTTCCCGAACGACTCCAGCACTCGAGGTCGGATCCGGACCCGTGGCAGGCCATCTTCCATCTGACGTACAACAACTTCCTAATCCTCCTTCACCGGCCGTCGCCCAACCGAGAACCAGAAGGGTCTCCGGCTGCAGACATCGATCTGAGTATCTGTTGCGATGCTGCGATCACGATTTGCTCCGTATTCGAATCTCTCCGAAAGAGAAATCTACTGTCCAAGCTCTGGATTCCGAGCATCCACATGCTCTTCACGGCCCTGGTGCACGTTTCCGACCAGATGAACTCCGCTAACCCACTCATCGCCGCCAAGTTCAAACGCCTCTTTGACTCGCTGATACTCACTCTGCATGCGCTGAAGGGACAGTGGCTCTACGCACAAAGTCTCTTGGCGCTGTTCGACGGAGAAAACGGGTTGGGTTCCAAGCGCGCAGATAACGCAATCGAGGGAGACGGCGAAATGCCCCCTCGCACCACTGAGCACCTGGAACACCTCGGAAACGGCAACGGCGTTCTCGGTGGCTCGATTTCCTTTTCCGCCGCCGGTGGCCATTCTGTCCAAGGACAGCATTCCGGGTCCGGATCGAGCTATTTGGGGCACATCGGCATGGACGCTTCTGATTCAAGGCGTCTTGATGGTCAGGGGCAAGAGCCACTGGCTGGTAATACGTTTCAACACAGCCATATTTACGGCACTGGATTTGTCGGGGATGATTTGGGCCTGACGGGTGATGCCGATAGTATGGACATGCTGCAAGTACCTTCCGCTCTTGAACTTCTTCTTGCGGGCGTTGGAAACGATTTCGGCTTCCGTTTTTGATGTGGAACTTCTTGGAAGCTGTCTGGACAGGCTGCAGTTGGAGAGGATGTCGGAACTCTCCAGAAAGACTTCAAGACGGATGCCTTCTATCAGATAGCAATGCCCACGATGATATTGGAGGCTGTAGCGACGGGTCACTGTAAATATCAGACTATTTGTGGCTCAGGGGCACGACAGTCCCGTGAGTTGACTAGCAGAAACTTGGGCAACTGCTCTTGTCCCGTGCTTAGTTGCTCGTTATGAGGGTCTGCATTTGATGCCCCAGGCATCAGTTCCTATGCTGGTTTGCAGTTGAATGATTTCTGCGTGCCCTTTCTTCTCCGCTACCATCAGTGCAGTTCCTGGACTTGTAGACTGCTTTCCAGCGACCTTGACGTCGGCTCCATAACTGACCAGGATCTCAACGATTCTTCGGTGATCAAAGAATGCAGCGGCTACTGGTTTAGTCCCGTTAATGCCACTTTCAATACTAACGTGGGCATTGTGACCAAGGAGCAGTTGGACGATATCCCTGTGGCCACACTTTGTGACAGAATACACAATACCAGGCGCTTATCACTGCAGCAGAGGTTCACATCTGCATTGTGGTTGAGGAGAAGCTCGGCAATTTCTAGGTGCCCACGATTTGATGCTTCCAATAACGGCGTCCCGCCTACGTCGAAACTGTTGACGTCCACGGCGGGGTCGAGGAGCAGTGTTGCCAGCACTGAAAAGAGACCTTGAAGGAGGCAAAACGCAGTGTTCAATATTCCTCGGGAAGACAGGGTGAGGTACAGTCGGATGAATTGCGAAAAAAACTTTGGGGACCCTAAAGTAGCTGAATAACTTCGCCTTTCGCAGCCGCGCTCTCGTTAGATTGTTCGGTATGATCCCTCCAGTGTTCCGCAGCGTAGACGACGAACGGACATTCCGTTCTTGCAGATTTCGACGCCAGCAGTTGAGATGAGTGTAGACTCGTCATGCAGATCTGGGTCATGTCGGCATGTGCTTCACGCCTTCTGACATAAAAAAGGGATGCGTCCTTTTGATGGCAAATCCGCTCCGCTTCAAGATACTCCTGCATCGAGAAATGGGCAACCCGAACGTAAGTTCCCTTTTTTTCGCTGTGGTAGTACATCTTAACGAAACCAGGGCAGACTACTAGAATAGCATCTGCATCTCTGAGCCTGCGCTTCGTATTCAATGCGGGGGCCCACTCTAGTGTTCAAGCGCAACGGTATCAATGAGTTGTAACATAGTCAGCGGCTGCATAATACAGCACAAGCCTGTTAATATTGCCGGATGTAATGTTAAAATGCTTGTGGAATGGTCAGAAGCATTCTCTGGTATGTGCCGTCCAACGTTCGAGGCAGCGAGTTGAGCAGTTGATCGAGGTCTTCGCTCGAGGACAGCTAGCCAATGCTCTGAACTGGCAGTCTACCCATCGAAACCTATTGGAAATCAGCCTTCAATCATCAGGGAAATCTTGTCCCATGACTGACAGTCCTTTCGCACATTCTGTTAGTGCCGTCTCGATCCGGCCGTATTGGAAGCGTGATAGTAATCGCAAAGCCCCTGGGCAGTCTGGATACCAAGCGATGAGATGCTGATAACACTCCCGGCCACTGACAAGGGGTCAGACGTTGTATCTGTTCGCCAGTCATGCTTGTCGGAGAGCTTTATAATCGGGATTGATCGAGGCAAACTCGTGGGACCTGTGGGTAAGACCGCTAACAAAAAAATAAACGCTAGTCAATTGTCATCAACAGATCAGCGTAAGCCGCCTTGAGTTACTGAGGAGAAGCTAAAACCGCATGAGGCATGGTTTTTATGGCAGCTTTACTACGCGCAACTGGAACATGCTTAAAAACGCTGAACTGAAGCATTTAACAAGACGAACGGGGAGTGGTCGGTAGGTGCCTTGAAAAAGCACCAAGTCATTTGATTTCGAATGTTCTACCGGCGGGTGTATAGTATGTTAGATAGAACTTGTTGACCACTAGCGTGCCGATCCTATAGGCCGCGTTGCGGTACCACTTGATAAGCATCATGTAGGCGTCGTCGTTGACGGTACCCAGCCTGATGGCCTCGTAGCGTCCGGTCTGGATCCTCTTGAGCACTTTTGGAGCATCCAAGTCTTCTTTACTAGGATAGAGCCGAACCTCGCCGCCATTCGCAAGCCGCATGCTGTGAATAGAGCCGTCAGAAATGAAGGCAGTGCGGGGAACGGCAAATGTATGGATGAGAAGGGTTCTCGGCTGAGAGTAATTCAGACCAGGACTTCGTGGGTCAATGTCGGACAGCGATATTGTGGTACCGTCCTCGAGTTGCAGCTGAATGCTAGCCATGTCGAAGTCCTCCGAGCTACTGATGCTGTGAGAATCGAATGGTCTTGGCCAAGTCACCGAGCCTTCCCACCCAGTCCACGACCACGAGGGAAACTGTTTGCGTCTCCTTGTGGACTTGTATAGCTCATGCCTCCAGGAAAGGGCGGCCAGGAAATACCCTGAATAATCCACGTGGCCGACACGCGTCAGGACGTCGTCTCTTGGGTGGAAAAAAGGGACACCCCATACTTGCCGCACCGGAAAATCTGTCGTCGACTCAAGCCTCTTAATGATCCCACCGAATGCGTTCATGCTATCCTCGTCGAAACTCAATATTCGCCGAGAGTACTGCTCAGCGCACTGCATGTAGGCGACAAATTTGTTGAGTCTAGACGTCTCATCGTAGTTGTCGGTCTGATGGGTCAGATGTTCAGATCCGAAGAGGGAACGACCGATGTAGTCATCCAGATAGGACCTTCGTTTCCGGTATAGAGTATCGAAAGATACGCGCAGGCTTTCATGACAGTTCATGGAACCGCATTCGAAGTAAAGTTGGTCTTTAGTGAAGACGAGACGCCGGCTCGAGATTACAGCCTCCTGGTAAGTCCATCCTCTTGTTGCCCATCGCGATTTCAGGATGTCTTGCTGTGGTGAGGGAAGAGCCGAGCGAAGATTGAATCGTTCATGTGGGAAAAAGCTTTGTTGTGACGGCCGTTCTGTTGAAATTCCAGGAAGACCACATGTTTCATCGTCTCCAGCCGCCGCGACGATGGTGAGCGTTGCGTTTTGATACACAAAGTCCATGTGCATGATTTGTTCGTGTTTCTTGCTGCTGTCATGCTGATCGATGCAGTATTTGTCTACCCAAATGTAGCGATAGCCGAGTGCAGTCGTAACTTTCATCGCATCCTCAATCACTTGTGGTGGATACCTCGGTAATGACGTTCCCATGTCTGTGAAGTCTAGGAGGTTGGTCGTACTCTTTCCCCAAACGTAGCTGAGAGCAACATATTCCGGATGACCTTCATCAGGCAGAGACTCAACCGTGATGACGCTTCGCTTTTCGCAGTCGATTAGTTTCATGTTGGGTAGCGCTCCCTGCCCGCGGAGGCAAGTGTGGTGATGGTTCGCGCAGCAGTCCAGCCATTCCAGGACGACTCGAGGGTTGAATCTTGGCGTTACTATCCGTGGCGAGAAGATGCGTGTGTTCTTCTGAATTTCTCTGTGCCACATGACGAGGCCTTGCTTCGCTACAAGCTTCTCTAGCCTCGAGTTGTCCCTGCCCCCCGTATGCGTGAAATCTGACGGAACGACAGCAAGAAAGAAGTCGGTCAAGTCCTCAGACTCAAATATGTAGCTGCTATCTCCCTTCCAGAAGCCTTGTCTATGCGATCGCAAAGCGATATGTGGTACGAGAGGGAAGGCTCTCAGCTCGGCTGTGTGGACCGAGCCGGATGCTGTCGGATCGACCTCAACGTACAGCTTGGAGAAAAGCTGGCACAAATCGCAGTCCTTGGGATCCTCGAAGGTCCGTAACCTAGAGACTACTACACCATCTACCAGAGCTGAAAGAGTGTACCCCGGAAGCCGGTCCGTTGCTCGCCAAATGTCCAGGTTTCGGCATGGCTGACAGCGGCTAGGCATGGTGTTGCTGACTGAGGGGGGCGCTGGCGCGCTGAAGCGTTTGCTTGATAATGAGAACGATGGAACAAAAGATCGCCTTAGAAGCTGATAGAGGCTTGTTCAGTAGGGGTTCCCACGACTTTTCAGCCGATTTTTTTGTGTTTCCTCACCGAAAAGCCCGAGGGTAAGCTACCCGTCGCAAAGGTGTCGTCGTCGGGAGGCATGATGAAGACCTCTCGCTCTTGCTCTTCCGGTCTTTTATGGGGGGTCGGATCTTTCCGGTTGGAGAACAGTCGGCGAGTGAAGGAGATGGTTGCTGCCATCGAGCGTAAGGCAGGCAATCAATATTTACTTTCGGTATTGCCTATGGACTGGGACTGGGGAAGGAAGGAGATGCCGGGCTCGCAGTTCCGAAGGTGCATTGGTAAATTGGGGGCCAGAATCAGAAAAAGGAAGCAAAGCTGACTGGAGTTGATGGAGCACCCCCTTGCCTCGGATGGGATGCTTACAGCGCCTCATTCCCGCGCGGTTGGGTATCTCCACAGCGAATGAGCAACTAGCGTGGAAGCCACTCTCGGCAAGAGAGATGAAGGACGGAATGGGTGATGATGTCTTCGGCCCACGAGCCGTTCTCCAGTTTCACAGGGCGTTCCACAGCTTCCAGAAATACCTTCCATCCTCGCCTAAGAAGCACGGACGTCCAAGACGACTCCCAATTTCGCACGAAATTATCAATCGCCGTCCGTCAAACGCCTGCCACGTGGAGCTTTCATCAGCGAACAAAGTTCCATTAACCTGGCCATATTTCCGAAGAAAACTCAAACGATCAATCCAATACCCCAGATACCAAACGCCAAGTCGCAGACCCGGAACTAACCGATGCAGCCGTTGCGACCGCGTATCTATTTCTCTTCGCCCTCAGCAGCTTTGTTCTTGCCGGTCATGCTGGACACCAGGTCTGCAAAACGGCCCTTCGCTGCTGCCTGGTGGGTATCAAATCTCGGTGTTGCTGCTGGTGTAACGGCGGCGGACGTCCCCTCGATGACATTGGCGACCTCCTTGTAGTGCTCGCGATCCTTGACGAATCGCGTCAGGTACATGGTTGTTTGTCTCGCCGGTTTCGACATGATGCGATCCACCTCGGCTTCGTACGCCTTGTCGTATATGTTGAAATCGACATTGGTCGGAGATTCGGCTACGGAGCCCGCCGACGGCTCGTCCTTGTCGAACTCATCTCGTGCACCGATGCCGATGCCGAGGATCAACGGTTCCTTTTCCGACTTCTCGTTCGTGTCGTCGCTTTGAGCATCGCCGCCTTGTTGCTTCTTCAAGAACTCGCGACGTTTCGCGACAAGAGCTTCGATGTCGGCTTCTCGAGCTGGATTCTTGTCTTGGTCGGAAGCGTCATTGCCGCCAATGCACCTTGGCGAGGATTCAGACTTGCGACTTTGCCTCCGCCTGATGAGGATCGTCTTAAACTTGTGGATCGCTTTCATCTGACAACAAGGTTAGGGATGTCCATGTGACGGACGTTCTTCACTCACCACACAAAGCAGATGGTTCATTTTCCGCGTAAAAGCGCGGTTCAGTTCAAGCTCGTTTGGGGGCTCGACAAGCACTGCGCAATTCTCCTCTTTTGACAGCAACGGATCGACGCCACCCTTCGTTACCCAGGGATGTTTCTGTTTCCTGTCAGCAATCTTCCAAGACAGACGGCGGGTTTACGCACCCTCAATTCAGGCATCTGAATGCGATTCTTTGGGTCTTTCTCCAAGACTCGGTCCAGGAGGTCGACGAAGTCAGGGTTCTCATCTTCGGGAAAACTAGGAGACTCTGTCTTGATAGCTTCGTACATCTCCAGCACGCCGTCATGCTCGAAAGGAATCTTGCCATAGCGCAAGCAATATAACGATACACCCATGGACCAGATGTCAGCGGCTTTACCGTCGACATCCCCATGCCTGACCACACAGAGCTCAGGGGCAAGGAACGCAGGTGAGCCGGCTGATTTGGCAGTCATCATGCCTTCCCCGGGCTTCTCAAACATCTCTGAGACTCCGAAATCCACAATCTTGAGAACATCGTCCTCGGTCAGGAGCAGGTTGTCCGGCTTGAGATCACGGTGAATGACGCCTTGTTCGTGCACTGAGACATATCAGCACATTTCCACAGCTTCGGACCCCGTGAAGACCTACAATACTCGATGCCAAGAATCAGGTCTCTGAACCAGTAACGACAAGAATCCTCTCCGTAAGGGGGGGCTTTTTCGTTGAGGCCGACCTTCATGACTACGCCCTTCTTGCACATCTCAAGGACCATGTACAGAGAGTCCTCCTCCGGGTCGTCAAGCACTTCAATCAGTTGAACTAGGTTCGGGTGGTTCAGCTTCTTCATGATAGCAATTTCCTCTCTAATGAAGAACAGTGCGTCACTTGCACTTGAGCCAGGTTTGTTCTCCCGACCAAAATCCCCAAAGTGCGGTGATAGAGGCGCATTAAGGCTTACACGATTACCGAATCGTTGGGGACGGCGTGCACCTTGACGCAGGACACTCGACTGCGCCCGCTTGCGCAGCCGGACCTTGGAGAACTCTTTGACCGCCTACACTACGTGAGCTCGACTACGGTCGAAGAGGCAAGGAGGTCCTACATATTCAGTGCCGAACTGGTCGGTCGCAAGGTGGACGGCACCATAGGAACCCCGGCCAATCTCCTCCTTTATGATGTACTGGTTAATTCGGTGGTTGCTCCGGCCATCCTGGCTTTCGCTACCATATTCAGTCACTGCGTCGAGGGTTTCCTACGCCTCGTCAGTGCCTCTGGTGTGGTTGATGCTAGCTACCCCGCCCCCACCAAACATGCATTTAGCGGGGCTGCACTCAAGCTGACGCACCTTGACCTCGCGATGAGTAGACGGCGTTCGACGGTGATGTCTGATGGGACTCTGAAATTTCGTCGGCTGAGCAGCCGAATCGGAACTATTCCAGGGACGCGACGAGGTCAGAGTGCTTGCTGCAGGTTGTGGATCGTGGGGGAGGCTGTGCACGTTGCAGCGCAGCAAAGGAAGCCCGGCGAAAGACGTACATGTGGGTAGGGAGCGCCGGACGAGCTTCAACACCTCCTTCGCCATGAAATCCTACGGCGATGGTAGGCGAGGGGAAGCTACCGCTCGTCGAAAGAGTCGCCGAGGCCATGGCCGTAGATGGTGGGGTCTGGGGGTCGTCTTGCTCAGACATTATTGCTTTCAGCGCAAGGTTGCGAGTGTAGCGCAAGTCGCGGGAGGTTGAAGATGAGCTGAGAGTTCGTGGACGTGGAATGACGGAAGTTGGAGAGCAGAATGTGGCGGGGTAAGGGAGATCAGAGCAGCAGAGCTCAACTGAGCTATCAGGTCCCTCTCCGAACCCGAAGCGTGGTGTTACGGAGTCGGGGCCGTGAGGAACGAAGCGCGTTTGAAACCGAAAGCGACCGAGTAAGAAATCAGGACTGGAATTTTGCGAGAGCGACACCTGAAGCCAAAAAAAAAGGGGGAATTGATCGGAGGGAGATGGAGCAGGAAAGAAAAAACAAAGCAAGGGCGTCATGTTCAGCTGTTCCCGTTCCAACCCCCACGTCCCAGTCCCGTCCAGGTCCCCAGTTCCCAAGGCTTTCTGCTTTCCAGCATCCATTTTGATGCCGTTTATCCATCGGCGATCCCATGGACCGCGTAAGTTTTGGTCACTTTCCAGCGCCTTCAGTCGCTGTCATTGGGTGCATCTCAAAATGCCCCAACCTGGTCAACCTGGGAACTGACGACGAGTGGGCTAGGCGGCTTCCTCGTAGGGCCAGCCGTCCAGCGCGAACCCCTCCTTGCGCAACTGCAGCCAAAGAAAAAAAAAAAAAAAAAAGAATGGAGGCGGCCAGAGGAATCCTTCCGGGGGTTTCAGGCTCCAAGAGCTCCACCGTCAGCAACGAAGGCACAGCTGCCCCGCCATTGGCCCCTGTACGTTGGACCTTATCGGGCAAGCTTCCAGGGTCGCAGTGCGCAATCCCAGGTTCCCCCCCGAGGCACACACAGAGGCACCGCAGCCGCAACTCGGTCCTGGGGCCACTGAGCCGCTGCTCATTCGTCCAGTCCGCGTCAAACATCTCCCATCGACACGACAGAGCTTCCGTAGCTCTCAAACCCATTAACGACTGATCCCCGCGACCGACGAAGCTCCCAACGGCGCCGCGGAACCTCCCCCAAACGGCATGGGATCCTGATCCCGTAGACCCAAACCCGCCCCGACACCTACCTCACCGACACACTTCTCGGCACGCCGCCGCCGCCGCCGCCGCCGCCGTCGATTTCGCACAATATGGTCGTCTACTCCTTCTACATCTTCGACCGGCACACGGAATGCATATACCTAAAGACATGGCTTCCCGCCGAAGCGCGCCCGGTTTCGCAACCGCCCCTCTCCTCAGCAGGCCCCGGCGGCGCCGCGGCGCCCTCTTCCCAACAGCTCCGCCGCAGCCAACAGACGAACTCGGCCTCGGACGACGCGAAGCTCATCTTCGGCACCGTCTTCTCCCTGCGCAACATGGTCCGCAAGCTCGGCGGCGACGATGACGCCTTCATCAGCTACCGGACCTCCGGGTACAAGCTCCATTACTACGAGACGCCCTCGAACCTGAGGTTCGTCATGCTCACCGACACGGCGACCCTGAGCATGCGCAACGTGTTGCATCAGATTTACATCAATCTATGGGTTGAATATGGTGAGTTTTGTGTTTTCCTGGAAATTTTGCAACAGCTTGGGAGATGGACTCTGTAATGGAAAAGCACAATATGCTAACTGTTGGACCCTCCGCCAGTGGTCAAGAATCCTCTATCGCCGGCGGAGCACAAGGGCGGAGAAGGTGTCAAGAACGAGCTGTTCGAGCTGGGCTTGGACCAGTTCATTCGGGGCCTGATGTGAGGAGGTGCCAGCCGGCTCAGAAATGCTACAATAACGACGACCCAAAGTGCTACCAAGTCGCACATCATCGAATTGCGTCATCGGGGGCAACTAGCTGCCGGGGTACGACTGACATCGGCTTGAGATGTGCTTAGCACGAGCACTGAGGGGTAACGTCAATACTGCGATAGAAACGGATGATAGACGGGCGAGGCAGAGCAAAAGCTGGGATGCTACTGAAAGAGAAGTACGGGAAGCCGTTGCCATCTCTTGTTCTAGGCCAGCCGCCCCCCGTGCTGTAAAAGTACAGGTCGAGAAGCTCATCTATCTCTTCGCCATAGATTATACAATGATACCTATAATTTCCCATCACCACCATTCCCTTCCTCGCCTGCTGTCCCGTAAATTTTCCATGGTTCTCATTAAAAAAAAAATTCGTATCCCACCCTGGGCCTCTGCACTCTTATTCGTATACGAAGCTGCAATCGAAGCAGCCCTACTGTTTCTGCGCTCTTCCCCACGCACTCTCAAAACTGGTCGCGGGGTCTACCACCACCACGCTCTCCTCCCCGGTCGCTTGGGTCGTACCCTGCGTCTGGCTCGGGATGTTCGTCATCACCTGGCTGGCTCTCGCCAGCACGACGTCACTCGCCCTCAAGTCCACGGCGCTGGCCATGATGCCGCTCTCCTCTTGCTGGATCTCGTTCTCCCAGTTGCTGGAATACACCACCGCCGCGAAGCCCTCCAAGTCGCGCACCTGCTCCATCTCCTGGAGATACTCGTTCGGCATGCCGTTGCCAATCACATGTGCCTGCCGCGTGAGCACCGAGAGGATCTTGGGCAGCAGTACGACCTGAGAAGTCCGGGGCTCCGACTGCGCAAGGTCGGGCTTGTCGAAGGCGGCAGATGCGAGCTTCTTGTCGACCAACGTGGAGAAGCCCGCATCCAGGAGAAGTGTGAGCACGTGAGTGAATGACGGGGATTCGATGAGATCGGAGGTCTCGTCCAACAACCTCCTGACTGCGGGCGACGAGGATGGAGACCGCGATGTTGTGCTTTCCGAGAGGATGACGGTGCTCTCTTCCAGAATGCCGGACTCGCGGAGGACGTGGTCCTCGCGGTCTCTAGGTGGGAGGAGATACGGCAACCACCTAGCCTTGCGGCGCTCCTCGGGCGTCTCTCCTTCAACCTTCTTGCGCACGGCAAGAGTCAGCTCAGAGAATTGCTCGAAGCTGAGCAGGTCACGTGGGCTGAGGTGGCCATAGACCTGGCGAACGGCGGCTTCGACGCGCTGGCCGAGCTCCTTCCACCCCTCATTGAGGAGCCACCAGCTGAAAGTCAGGTATCGGCGGTTGGTCTCAAAGTCGTTTCCGTATGGCTCCAAGCCGTCGTCATCATTGTTTTCGAGGCTGATGGTTGCTTGCGCGGCACCCGTCGCAAGAGAGATGACGCTTGACAGGTAACTGCGGCGTCCCAAGAGGTTAAGCTGAACCCTTGTCAGCATCGTTAGAAGCGCGAGCGTGTACAACAGCGTAAAGGCCCTCGTAATTGCTGCCATCTTATGTCAGCAAGATATATCAAAGTGTAACGACAGACCACACTTACAGCTGATGGTCAAATCGTCCCACAACTGCCTCTTCGTCTTCTTCGCCTTCTGCGCCGCCGCAGCTCCTGGTGCCCCTCCATCCTGCGCGCCCTCGCTGCTCGTCGCAGCGGCACTAGGCACCGCCATCTGGCTCGCATGCATCCCGCTCTCGCTCTGCACACCGCTGCTGACCACACTCCGACCATCATCGTCGGCCGTCATGGTCGTATCAGCGATACTTGGCGGGCTCGCGCTGCTGCCCGCGACGCTCTTGGTCTGCCCCTTCATCTTCTGGATCTCATACGTGATCTTCTCCGTGTTCATGACCTCGAGGATGCTCGTAGTAGCGGAGGGGAGGAGGGCGAGGACGGTGAAGGTACAGTCTTCCTGGTTCTGTTCGAATCGACGACGAAGACTGTTTGCGAGGAGGGCATCGTTAGTTCTGTACAGTGAAAGAGGGAGGCGGCGGGTAGGACGCAGGACTCACTTCTCCTTCGCGATGCGATCGCTGCTCATTCGCTCCCGCGCATCATTGATCTTGCCCAGGACATACTGCGTCACGACGTAGCCGGTACCGACGACTCCCACGCCGATGGCGAGGGGCGTCCTGTTCCGGCGGAACCATCGCCGAGTCGCGTCGAACATGATTTCTTGCGTTGCGCCAGTCGCCGGGAGTGAATTCGCCTTTGTTCGCCTTTGCTTGCGTTGTTCCAAATCTTCGATCCAATGCAGAAAGAATCCCACTTTCGTAGTTGTGGCTGGAGAAAGTGTTGCAAAACTTACGAGCTTCCAATAGCGCAGGGCTCCAGGAAGCGGAAGCTGGTCACAATGGAATCGCAGCCAGACCGAAACCTCGGTGGTTAAATTAAACGAGATAAAACTCTACGAATTCTCTGCAAGAATCGTAGAAAGAAAATCGTGGTGTGAACCGAAATTGGTATGCGAGAAGGAAAATGGCAGCTTTCATGGAGGGGGTTCAGCAGAGCTCCAGGAAGGCTGGTCGGCACGTAATAAGGTAAGGTATCTTGGAAAAGTGATAGCTTCTGTCGTGGGACCGTGATTACCTCGGCTCAGCCACAGGCACAATGCGCAGTACGCGCATTGGAACAAGCTCATTAACTGTGCTGACTTCATTGACGGCCCGTGGCAGGCGCTACTCTGTGGCTAGAATGTAAAGCCGCTCCCGCTGCCGCCCACTGGTATTGTAGCAATAATTGGCTGCCCTTACCTTAAGGTACTTTTCAGGCACTGTACGTTCCCCATGCCCGCTGGAAACTCCAGCGTCGCCCGTCACCGCTTTCCCCCCGGGACCCATGGCAAAGCACGGGGTAAACGCATCCCTGCCACCTAGAGACTGCTGCCCCCTCTCTGGCCCCTTGTCGGGGCATTCGGGCGGCGCGCATCTCCCTGAAATTGCCCCTCATCTTCGTCTGACATACCCGGTGCAAAGGCTCCGTCACCAACAACAATACCCCGAGTCGCAAAGAAGAAGCTCCCCACAGAAACGGCCGCTCTCCCACGATGCAGACCCAGAACCCTCCCGAGTTCATTCTAGACGCCTTCGCGGACCCGGCGTCCGTCAGGGACGTCGTCAAAGGTAGAGATGAACGGCCCCATGACAAAACCCCCGTCTGGGCGGGCTCCGCCCCGCCAAACGTCATGTCACTCAGCAGCCCTCATCATTGTTCACGATGGTTTCGCTTTGCGCTCCCCAGCACAAATCACACCGCGGTAACTTTTGACAGTGAGCTGACAAAGATAAACCGGCTGCCAGGAATCCTCCACACAATCTTCTTCCACCGCTTCTTCCCCGCCGTCGTCCCCTACACCCGCGAAGTCCTCGACCTGACCCTACCCTACGTCGACGACGTCGAGCTCGAGACAATGATCGACCAGCGCGCCGCCGCCCTCGCGCGCCAGCTCGACGCCGAGCGATCGTCGACGAACACGGGCACCGGCGGCGGCGGCGGGCGCGGGCAGCTGAACGTGCAGTTCTTTGAGAAGAAGCGCAGGAAGGCTTGGCTCATGCGCGGGGATGAGGAGGTGTGTTGGGAGTGTTGGACGGTCAAGGTAACCGTTGCGGAGCCCAGGACGGAGACTGGTCAGTCCCATCTTATCTTTTCTTCGCTGTCGACATTCAAGCCTCGTCTGACGACAGATGCTGGTTTGGAGGGGGACGCGAGGGAGGCGCTAGCAGTTTCTGGGGCTGGAAGACGATCGCTGACCACGTGGACAGAGAGGGCCAAAGTCCGCAAGGCCATGGAGCAGACGCTCATGACAACCGTGATGAAGGTCATCACTTTCGTCAACGCGCACAAGGATCATATTCCGCCGATAACGACGCAGGGCTCAAACCCGTTTCCGTACCAGATCAACATCAACCAGAAGGAAAGTGGATGGGCCACGAGGATGGGGATATACTGACGGTGTAGCATGAGTTTGGATGGGTCATGACAGGATAACCAGGGGTTCTATACGTACACAACCACGACGTGACAGTTTTAACGGATAACGGCGTTGCGGATAGGACGGATGGGAATGTTGGGCATAGACATATTGGGCGTGGGATTTAGAGCAAATCAATATGATACCCATTTAGGATTTACCATCGGTCCTAGAATCGCGCATTAGTGAGGCCGCATTTGCAGATGGAAGACTGTGGGACAGAAGCGGTTTAAGCGAACGCCAATGCAGCTGATAAGACCAAAGACCTTCGAGGTGGAGGAACTTGAATGTTCTAAGTCCAGTCATCTGACCCAACTCAAAGAATGTGAAGACGGTTCATACTAGCATTTACCACTAAGTGTGCCCTCCGCGGAGAGGAAGCTATTCTGTGACACATCCAAACAGTAAACAGTTTTCTTACAGAAACAAAAAACACGCAAAAGCCATTCGGCCCAAAAAAAAAAAGCACTTCCCGCCAATCCATAGTGTAGTGTAGCCCATGACCCGCAGTGAAAACAAGACCAGAGCCCAAGAAGAAATCGCAGCCCCAGTGTGCCTTCCAGAATGATATGCCCCCCAATAAGTCAGTATGTGCGCTGCTTCGTCATTATCATAAAAGCAACAATCGTGGACAAGGAATGAAAACCCTCGGAGCCCATATCAGACATTAGCCTCTAAAGTCAATCCAGCCCAAGTTTTCCCCGCTCCATTTATCGTGTGGGTCGACGCTGTCGACGCTTGAGCATCGGACGTTATGCCAATAAGTATGTTCATACATCGTAACGGTCGTCATGTCTCAGCGCCAATGAGACGGAAAGGCCTCATTGAAGAAATTAGAATTGCGTCGTGTGGCTCCGTCCAAAAGCAGGCTTGCTAGGCTTGGAGCCTGAAGACTTGGTTTGTGAGCCCGAGCCAATCTTCTCGAAGCCCTGCAGAATATCCAGTCCGGCGTACTCGTTGGGGTCCTCCGACATAAAGTCAGTGGTGTCGAATGTGAAAGAGGGCCATTCGCCCTCAGCGGCAACCTCGTAGAAAGACGATGAGATCTTGGTGGGTGAAGGGAACCTCCACTGGGCAGCACTTTCGCCGCCCTTCATGGGAGATGAGAGCCCATCAAACACCTTGCTGGGGGTTTCCCACATGGCAGCGTTTTGCGCTGGGGCCTTCAGGAAGGGTGTGGAGATCACGGACTTGCCGTTAGCAGAGTCCGTCGCCTCGGCCAGAGCGCTGGCAGAGTTGGTGCGCTCGACGCGAGGTCGCTTAACAGTCTTCTTAGATGGTGACTCCTGGGGGACACCGTCAAAAAAGTCATTGTCCATGTCTTGGAAAATGTCAAAATCACCCGCAGCCAGGAGGTTGTAGTTGTATACATTCTCGTCCAGGTTAAAAGCGGGGCTCCACGGCGCGTTGCCGTCGCCAGTGCCGTTCAGCTTGCGAAGCGGAGATTGCAGCATCCGGCTGACATGGTCGCGGTGAAGACGAAGATTGGTGTTTGGCGATGCGGAGGGAGGCGCTTTGGAAGGTGGCTTCAGCTTCATGGCCGGTGTCAACGGCGGCAGCATCTGCCCTTGTTGGCGGAGCGGCGATGATGACGGTGGGGCAAACGCGTTGTAGGACCGACCCTTGCTGGGGCTGTCGTAAGAAGAAGCACGCAAGCGAGCAATCTCATCCTCGGCCCTGCCGGCACGGCTGCGCTTGCGAGGGCGGTCGGCCTCCGAAGTCAGGATGCCCGTCTTTGGTTGCCGGAGCGCCGACGACTCCAACGAGGAAATGTAGCCGCTGTCGTCCATGGAGGCAAACTTTCTCTTGTGAGATCTCGTAATCGAAGAGACGGGTCCGCGGCCGGGCGGCGGAGGCGTACGACTGCGGGGCTCCATGTGTCGCGGAATCGGCGGTGAAGAGTGCATCGTAGGACCCAGCGGAGAGCCGTCCTGATCCAGTCCCTTGTCCTGTCCATCTTCTGGCGCGGCGGAGTCGGAGACTGGAATGGTCGCGTCGGATGAGAATTCAACGGCCACGGTAGCCTGAGATGTAGGCAGCGGCGGCAGCGAGACATGGTTGATCGGTGCAGGAGGAGGCAGAGTCGGCTCCTGGATCGGGACATTAACCGGTCTTGGCGGTTCCATTCGAGTCGACATGACAGGGACGTTCTCGGCGGTCGTCGCGGTCTTCCTTGTTGGCTTGTCTTTCATGAATTGCTGTTCCATACCTTCCTGGATGGTCCAGTAGTTGCCCTTGCCCGGGTCGTCTTTTGGCCGCTCCACCTTGATGAAGGCCTTGTGAAGACTGAGGTTGTGTCGGATGCTATTCTGCCAACCGGATTCCTCCGCCTTGTAGAAAGAGTACGTGTCGGAAATCCACTTGTAGATTTGAGCGAGGGTAAGACGCCGTTGGGGTGAACGGAGGATGGCCATTCCGATCAAAGTCGCATAGCTGTGTCCGGGTTTCGTTCCATCGTCGACAATCGGAGGGAAGGAGTCATGCGGAGGCAGGCCAGACTCCTCGGGTCTGACTTTCTTGAGCGGTCTATTTTCCTTGATCGGAGCAGCCTCCATCAATGTGCGCTTTCCGGGTGCCTTGTGCATATAAAACTGATCCAAGTTGATTGTTGGCGGCGCAGGGTACAGCTGCGGGTGAACGTTTTCTTTTCCAAACCCGGCGGCGAGATCTACGGCGGGAGGCTTTTGCGCAACAGTCTTGAACTTGGACAAATAGGGCTTCTTGTGAAGCGAATCGGTATTTTGTGCCTTTGCTGAAGGTGGCGCCATCGGCACCATGTTGAGTCTGTTGCCTTGGGATTTCAACGGGGCGGGTGGTGAAATGTGGTTGCCAGACGATGCTTTCAATGGCGAGTGTCTGTCGGAATGTAGTGCTGGCGGGTTGAGAACGACGTTGTTGTTGCTTGCGGCGCCGAGCGGTCTTCTCGGGGGCTTGGATGCGACGGGCATGGGTGCGTGATTGATCATTGCTGTCGAGTTCTCGAAGAAGTCGTCTTGGTAAATATGCAGGGGCTCATGAGAGCCGGCGAAGAGCGTGGGTTTGGCCATGTCGGCCTATTACTACTCGGAGTCGATGTTGTCTCCAAATCGGGTGTCAACTGCGGTTGGATCGGGTAGTGGGCTGAAAGTCGGAGGGCATGTCAGCGAGCCGCAAGGCATCAGTTTAGATAAGTAGTCGCGGTGTGTAGTCGTGAATGTCCCGTTCTGACAGGGCCGGCTTCCAAGGTTCTTGATCCGAACGGGGTTTCGCATGATTGAAGGGAGGAGAAAGAGTGAGGAGACTCATGGCTCACCTTGCTTGGTAGGGTCTAGACTTTGGAAATGACTTGTGGGTCGTAAATGCAAGGGGGCCTTTTGGCGGTCAAATTGTAGGCGAACAACGACTCGCGATCTTGACCGACTTGTCGATGTGATGAGCCGAGTACAGCGAAGTGCGATGCGATATTGCTGCGAGACGAGACGAGGTCGATTTGCGATTCCGTGAGTGAAGATTCAGTTGGTGGCTGCAAAGGTTGTTGTTGGAAAAGAAAAGAGGGGATATCAAGCCAGATACCACGCGAGGGAGGAGGGTAGCCTAGATGTAATACTGCGTGAAGTAGTGAAGGCGGCAGTGTGGCAGCAGGAGCAGCATGGAGGGTCGGCGGCAGTAGGATGACGAGGTACAAAAGTAAAAGGTCGAGCGAGGTCGTGGTAGGTGCCAAGGCGAGCAGAAAGAGTGGAGGAGCCGGGCTGGTACTTGAGTACCTGAGTCTTGACTTGTGCAGGAAAGAGGAGCCCAGATGGATGGCGGCCAGCTCAGCACGCCCAGAGATGTCCGGGTGGAGCTCTATGGAGCACGGGAGGAATGGGCGATTGGACGAGAGGAGCGTGGGCTGTGACACGACCTACCAGGCTAGGATACGCCGAAGGTAGCAGTAAGGGTGTGTGGTGTACGTAGTAGTGTAGATTGTGCAGAGACAAGCCGGGATGGGGATGCAGGGAGTGTAATGGTGTGTGTCTGCTTCAGTGTGTGTGCGTGTGTGCGCTTTTGATATCGTCCGGGGTGCGAATGGCATAGGCCATGGACGACATGGATCTTGATGAGTGGTGTGTGTGAAAGACGGACAGCGGATGGATGAGCACGATGCGATGGACGCGGCCGCGATGGATGGCGACCGTTTGCTGGAACACGCCGACTGTCGATTAGAAGTCCGAGATACGCTGCGAACGGCCTGCTGAGTACTCGGCGCCGGGCTCGGTGCCCTTTCTGACCATTAAAAATTCAGGTGACGGCGGTGGCGACGAGCGTGTGCGTTTGTCTTTGCGTTTGCTCAACCGTCGTCGTGAATGGCTTCGTGGTCGTCGAAAGACGGCCAGTCAACCCGGTCTTTCGCAGCAGGCTTCTGACGCCGACCGGCTCCAATTGAGCGTGAGCGTGGAGAGAGAAAAATAATGGACAGCCGAGACTCACACTCACAGAAAGATGTTCGGCAGGGTTCTCCCAGGTTCAGGCTTGTCAGACTTCAGGCGCGGCGAGGAGGAGGGGGTGTGCGCGGCGCAGGTTACGTCCGGCAGAAGTCAGTCTCCCGTCCCCAGCGGCCACTGGCTCTTCTGGTGACGACGATTGTACGAAATGTGTATGGACGATTTGGCGATGGGCACATGGCTGGAAGACTATGCCAAGCACGTATGCAACAGGTTTTACAGTTCATGCGAGACTCCGTTCGCCGACCCGCCTCTCTCTTTTTTTCCTGTCGTTTTTTTTTTTCTGGCGTTTTGTTCCGCAGATTGTCTAGCAGCCAGTAATAAACGGCTTCAACGCTGTTCCTTCTGATGGGCGTCCACCTGCAACTTTCTGGGATGTACGCTGTAGAATAGCTGGAGTGCGCGTTGCAGCTCGACAGGCAGTGAATAGCGCCGCATGCAAGGACTTGCCGGGGAGATAGTGGATAGCGCGGGCAACGGTGCAAAATTGTGATGTCGTTCGACCTTCGGCCTTCCGATGAGCACCATGAGCAGCAGCAGAAGCAGAAGCAGAAGCAGAGCGAGAAGTGAGGTGGCGGCCGTTCGTCGCGGTCCGTCTCGAAACCACCGAATGTCAAAGAACGCCGAGCGAGACGAGCCTCAGATGGTAGTAGCGCAAGCCCAAAATAAGACACCATGGGCTTGTCTTTGCTTCGTCTTGTAATGGACGAAGTGCTAATGTGGCTATTCAATCATCGCATGAGAGTGGTCGCACGGCTAAGCGCTCATCTGCCCATTAATTTGGCTTGATCTGCAGCCGCAAGAACGAAATCCCCGTCAAATAGGTGGACAGGGGCGAGGTCGTTGTTTCGCTTTCTCTCTCTCTCTGTCTCTCTGCGTCAATAATTCCGCTGTCTTCCCCTCTCAGTCATATGGCGTCGTCGACTGGCGGTCTTATTTCTGGCCTCTTGTGTGCGCTGCTGATAGGATTGATTGATTGATTGATTGATTGGGTTGTCGGTTCAAGCAAGAGGTCAGCAAATGTCGTTGGCGCGTCCAAGACGCGTCCAAGGAAAAAAACAACAAACGCGTGCTTCTCCACCAATCAGATATTAGACATCACATGATTACGCTTTCAATTGGCTCCCGTGCTGCAGCTACTGAAACGGGGCTATCCCAGCCTATTATGTTGCTGCAAATCACGGATACCGTTGGATGCATGAACGGATTGACGGCGAAACTTTGACCTCGCAGAGAAATTTTCTCAAATTTTTACGCTGGTATGCAAAATTTCGGGTTTTAGCAAGTAAAAAGATTACGGTATTTTTATTCATATTGCGGCTGCCAAAATGTCTCGCAACGAGTGTCGCCGTTGTGGGACTTAGACTAAGACCCCAAGACAAGGTCTCACGCTGGCTGGATCGTCAGGTACGGAATGTGCCTGTCGTCTCACTATACCTAATGATATAAGAGCGCGGCCGATTATGCTTGTTCAATCCGTTGAACTCCATCATTTCCATTCTCTTCGTTCGTTCCGCCGGCTCTGGGCTTTCATGAATTCTGGTTCTGGCCGACTTAAACATCGCCAAGTAGCACAGCGCGGGCCTCAAGCAGATCCTGCAGCCCGCACCATCACCGTCTCGTCATTCCCAGCTGCCCGAAACCCAGCCCGACAGCCTTCTAGAACTGGGGCCTTGTCGATGCTCGAGCCTCACTGCAGGGAGTGTCTGTTGGAGTGGCCGGGCGCCGGTAGGTTGTGAAAAGACTAACGAAAACTGCACGGATGTGCGCTTAGTGAAAACCTCAAGCAGGCTAGCTGAGACTACCCGACCTTATCATAAGGTAAACATCCTTGCCTCGTACGGTAGGGCTACCACGGGCGTACTGCGACTGCTGGAGCGCGTCTGACGAATAAGCATGCCATGCTCAAAGTGTCCTTCTCGTCGGTGAATCGCGTGGCGGCTTCTTTTCCAAACGGGCTGAGTGTCTATCAATCACAGGTAAACGACTTAGTCCTGACTGATGGGGGCCGACCAGCTGCGACCAAACAGAAGACTCAGTAAAGTGGTTTCTCAGCGTCAATTGCGACGCTCATGCTACGACATGTGTCTCTCCACTGGCGCCGAGACTTTGGGGTTTACGGGTTCAAGACCGGCCGGGCAAGCTTGTGGTGTCCCCAGGCACGGCACCGGGAAGAGGTCTCACAAATTCAAGAAATATCCCATCATCGAGACCCCATCTCGCCAGGCACAGGACCATTAGGAAAGTGGCATCTGACACTAGTCATGACACCTGTTGCCTCAGGGCCGTCATTCGTTGAGTTATCATCATCTGCACACATTGCATCGCCGTTTTCTTCCAACGTGAAATGCGGTGCAACGTGGAGGTACCTTTCATTGAACTTGACATTTGAGAACCGATGGTAGGTTGAGTACTTCAACTATGACATCATTTTGCTTTCACACACGCGCACACATCTCTCATACTCTTCCAGAAACCTCGTGTCTCTCTGCCCGTGCCCGGTCGTGCCCCCAGCTCACCCGTCTCCAATCAAACTGTTTCCACCTCGTCGAGTCTCATTGGCTGTGCTGGACGACAGTGTTTCAACGAGAATTGGGACCAGCTTCAAGTTCCTCTCACCAGGTCCCGCCTTCTCTCGAAGCCACTCCCCAGTCAGACAGGTTGAGATGATACGTACCGTCCTCGTCTCTTGTGTGAATGGAAAGCAGGCAGGGTTCTCTCGACCCCTCACACCACTCACACTCCTCACATCAGACTTCAGCTGGTACTTGACGGGATCCTCTGCCATGTGAATTCCATCCACCAAATTGTGCGCATTTGGTTCACAAACGGCGAGGGGTGAACCCCGTACCTGCCGTACCTGCTCACTGGCATGCCTGGCGCAAACCGCAGGCTCTTCCCCTTCTCAATCCTCGTCCAAGGTCCAGCCCAGTCATCGGGCCCTGTCAGTCGATCTTCGCATAAGATGCAAATCTTCCCTCCGGGAGATATCCCATCTCGCAAATCAATGACAACGCATCTAGCTCGCCCCGAATTCTGACTATTCATACCCGATTCGGCATGAACTCCCCTCCAAATCAAGGTCGCCTTTCGTTTGCCCTGGGCCCTGAGAAGGAAAAGAAAAGTCTATTCGACCCGTCATCGAGATCCCCACGGAATCCAGTCCGATCACCGACAAATTCGGCTTCCCCTTCTCACTTCCCGGCTGATATGATGGAGAAAATGCATGGACAAAAAAATTCCAACAACAAAAAAAGGAGAGCCTAGGTCAACAAGAGTTCCTTGTCATCCTCTTACCACCACCTGTCCCATCAAATCCAATTGGAGGGCATCATGGACCGATTTGACGACTGCCAGCTCAGTCGTCAATGGAACATTGAACTTGCGCAAACCCAACCGCGGACCACCTCCCGCGAACCGTCACTACATACTACTGCACCCCTCTCCCCTCTCCGCCTTCCTGTCTCTCTCCATCATCTCCTTCACGTCGCTTTCGCTGGGGCCCCTTGACCGTCTATCCCTGCCATCTCTATATTAATAGCGTTACCTTTGCTATACCCGCCCAAAGTGCCGGACGTCCTCCCATGAGTCCCATCCCAGCCCATCATACCAAAGCCCGTCAATCCTGTCCGCCGCACCTTGCCAGCGGTATCTTAGCGCACGATGTCCTGCCCTGCCTTACAAAGCTGAGAGTACACTGCCTTATCACTCCCATCAAACGACTCCATCCAAGCCCCATGTGACTTGCCCCAGGTCGACAGATAACCCGACAAGCTGTCTCTTCAGCAAAGCCAAGGCAACCAAGGCAAGGCGATGCAAAAGCTTTGGGCACTTCACTTACACCAACAGGGCATTGTTCCTCGTCCCGTCTGGAAATCCGATCCCTCCTCAAGTCTGTGATTCTCGACATCCCAAAAGCATTGACGAACCAAACTGCAAACGCTCAGATCACGTTAGCTCTCGTTCCCAATATGCCCAACAATCCGAAAAACTCCACTCTACTTCCTTGGATCTCGCTCGTCGTGCCTTGCTTTTTTTCACGCACACAAGCTGAACCGGACCAGGTCTCTGTTCGTACGAGAAGAGTTTTTCAAGGCCCCCTTTCAGAATAAGCAAACACCAAGTCCAACATCCGATCTCCGGCCCATTGACAAGGCCTGTTACGCCATTCAGCGCATGCCCTCACCTCGCTCAGCCTCTTTCCCTGCCCCCCTCTCCGGTCTTCTCGGAAAAGTGAGAGGCAAAAGCCTCGGTCTATTGAAGAAAAGACCCATTGTTCAAGCTCGTAGAGTGCACCAGAAAAATCCGCTCCCTGAGGTGCCTTTGAGAATTCGGGGCCTCTTGAAAGGATGCTACCCCGGTAGGCCCTCGCGGCCCTCCCAACATGCCACCACGCAGACTTTTTGGGGACCAAACATCAACTCTCAAAACTCGCCAACGAAGAAACTCCAACCGCTAATGTCCCTGATTACCTACCTTTTGGCTCGTGTTGCACGATCGGCCCCGTGCGTGTGTTTCAAGACGAAAAGGTCTCGTTTGCATCTATGTGACCGTGACAGCAGCACCCGAAAGAGAAGCACGTCCCCTTCTCAACGTGCCGTACAGATCCATCCTCCTCCCTCAGAATCGTTCTGCTTCTGTGCTTTGCATATCCCGTAGATCCACCCCCGGCCTTCTTCATGCCGCCTCTTCCCCCAAGCTTCCAGCCGATTGCAACCGTAGATCCCCTCCCCCCCTCCCATCAAGCCCCGAAACTAACTGCGTAGCTTCGCCTCAAGCTCATGGACACCAGAGCACGCAGCATCTCATCGTCTACCACCCGAGGTCCGTTTCCTCGCAACCTGGCCTCGCGCCTACATTAGCTTGACACTGCAACAACTTCCTTCCGGCGAAGACCTCCGTGAACGGAATGCGCATTGTGCAGGGAAAAACCCATACCCAGCGATTCAAAACGTGGGCACATGTCGTAGACTGCAGCATCTGGCACTGATCCCGCAACGATATGTCAATAAACATGACACCTTCACGCGTCTCTCTAGTCTCTAGCCTCCTCATCCATCATACGAAAGAAGACGTACAATGCCATACAATTCTCACCTCCTTACATCGCATTGATGCTTTAAATGTTGCAAGGATAGAAAGTTCCAGACAACAGTCCCTCCTCACCTCCCCCCCCCCCCAAGAAACGGACTGCACTAAACGCCCACTTTAGATCCCATCGAGTGCCGAGAAGGTGGGGGAGAACAAAAAAGTAAACAAGACGCCATCTCACCTCAACGCGCGTGGCCGAACGAGCAAGGGTCCGATCGCCCTCATTCCATCCTAATCAACTTCCCCCTCCAACCAACGTGTTTCATTTTTTATTTTTATGTTTGCCCTTCTCATCTCTATTTGCCCATCTACGTAACACCATCACTAGTACCGGCTTCCCTGCGGAGGGAGGGAAGATGGCGGCGGCCGCGGCGGCACGCCGGTGTGAATGTGAGGAGAGGGGGAGCGAGGACGGTCCCCTAGAACCACACTAGAAAAACAAATCCAAGTCCCAACGCCACACGGAAACTCGGGGTGTGCGCTTCTACAACTAAGCTACCTTAGGCCAAGGCCTGGCTTGCCTTCCCTTTGTATCCTGGCACGACGGACTCAGACGCACTTCTCGGGCCAGGATTGGAAGCAGGACGGAGGGGGAGAGGGGGAGGGAGGATAAAGAAAAGAGCTTCGGCGGTGGTGGGCGAGCTACGGTGTTAGTGTGTCCGGTTTTCGTATGTGCTTGTCGTGCTCGCTTGCTTGCCTGCTTGCCACAGTTGCCCATACGTAGGTGGGATGTAACTTTGCCCATTAGAATTACATTTCGACTAACTGGGGTGGCGTATGAGGATGTGTGTATATGCGTTCTCGAACGATGGCTTTCTAGTAGGTCGTTCGAGCTTAGGGGGTTCAGCTGACGCGGTTTGCGGTTGTTGAATGAAGCCAAAGGGTTGATCTCGCTCGGTCATCGTTCGTGGAGATGAAACTGCGAGTCTGACGTTACTAGCAGGATACCTGGTAAAGGTCGGTGTGAGTGTCCGTTTGGTTGGTTCTGCAGGTCAGACTCCAACTTTCATGTCAAGTTTAGATATCGTTTTTCGCTCTGCCTGTTTTTGAAGCCATTTGGTCGGACTATGCTCCGTCTAGCCAACTGCGGTCCCTCTCTCGACAGACCACAACGACTGGCTGCTATGGGCCGCTATCGAGCAAGTTAATTAGTCTCTCGTGCATAGAATGGTCTGAATCCCTACTGACTTTGTCGGGAAAGCTCGACACGGAGTTTCGTTCTACGAACCATATCCTCCTCCTCATCTATTCATTACTTGCTTCTGTGTAAGCATTCCGATGACTATCCGTCTCTCTCGATAGAGGACGTTGGTCTCAACTCAGTCTCCGAGCCATCCTACCAAGCAGCCTCAACATACGCCGACAACCGGCTCGTATCGACAGCAAGCTGGGCCGTAAATACATAAGGCCTATCAAAACAAGCGTCCCACATCGTTTCTCCAGACCTCCAGAACCTCTCCAGCACGTACTTGGCCATCAGAGGCACGAAGGTCCGAGGTCTCTACTGAGGCCGGGCAGCAGGCCTACGACGAAGCCGCGCAAGTCCGCTTCGCCGTGCACAGCTTCGACACCGAGCAGGACCAAGGACCAGATCATGAACCACCTCATCTTTGGAGACGGAATCGCGCCCTCGATATGATTCCGCAGTACCTTGCCGTGGGCGGCGCATTTGTCTCTCATGAAGGTGTCTGAAGGGAAGACGGAGAGACTCTGGAGGGAGAGGATGCAGTACATCGCCACGGCGGCCCGATGGATGCTTCCCACGAGCACCCAGTCTCGCCTGGACGACGGATCGTCGGGGCGAGGTTTTGAGTCTGCCCATCTTTCCGGCGAGAATACTTCGATGCGACTCAAAATCTCGTATGCCTCTTGCGACAGGCGTTCGGGCATCGAGCTCAGAGCCCTAGCACGGGGGTGGTTTATCCTGATTATCTCTCCGAATAAAGGCAAAGGGCACATCTGGAATGGAGTCGCCGAAGTAGCGAACTGCCTCAGGAGCAGTTCCAGCGCGTCCAGCTGGACGCCTGTCACGATGAGGTCTGACGCGGGGCATGTCGTGTTCCCGATCACCGAGACGCTGTGTAAAGGGGGGGGGGGGGGACGGATTCAGTTTCGGTTGAGTGACACGGCTTTGCGATGGGCACTGAGTACATGCGACCAGCAGACGAGACGTAGCGGCTCCAGCCTCCTCGACCCAGACATGGCGCGAAAGCCGCTTCGGAGGGAATTAATTCCGTAAACTCCTTCCATGTGGCATCGCCAGTTCAGCGATGTACCGTTCTGGACCTGTGGCCAGGGGTGAGATCGCTTTCACGCATGCGTTCATGGCACCACGAGACTCACATCAGCTAGTAAAAGAGTCAGAATCCCTGCAATTACGACGTCGCTCGTAGGTTCGTCTTTCGAATGGAGGTGCTCTCCCAAAGACCTAACTGCGAGACCCCAGTAGGTGTAGAACCTCTCCGATGACGCCTTGCTAGGCTGGGAGTCGCCCCTGGTCTTGTTGATTCGATGGCTCAGGGTTACGCAGATCATGCTGATCTGCAGGTACTCGGGAGTCGTGGCTCCTATACGAATGTGCTTCTCTGTGAGTGGGTAAATGTGAGGGTTTTGCCCAAAGTCCAGGATTGGGAACAGGTCGCGGTATATGCGTGAGTTGACTGCCTCTGTCATCAGCGCCTGACTTCCCGTATGCTCTTTTCGATCGCAGGATGCTTACTTACAATACTCTGCAGCTTGAGGCAAGACATATGCTTCGTTCCCCATCTCAAACCGTGGCAAGTGGGTTGGCATCACCCGGGCCTTTCCACCGAGGGCTGTGGTCATCTCAGTCTGGCTACTTTCAGTCTCATCAGACTTGGGCGTGGTGGCCTCTCGCCTCCGCTTTCGCGATCTGGCTTTGCCAGGAGCCAGCCATTTGAGTCTCGTGGGTTTCATATCGCCGTACCCGGGACAATCAACACGGGATGCCAAACACCTGTTGCAAGCCGGCTCCGCGAAGTTGCAGACCAGGCAACGGCGACGGCATTCCCAGCAATGACGCTTGCCACGTGTTGCCATGCTTGTCTGGTCTGTTGTGGCACTTAACGAGGATGAGTTGGAACAGGTCGTGTGGTTTTTACTTGAGAGGGGAAAGCGAGATTGACAAAAGATCATTTCCGTCGGTTTGGTTGTTAAGCTGACGACACCCTCATTGGTAGATGGCTACGTCCCACCAATCAAGTCACAGACATTCGATTAGGTCACCTCCTCAAATCATCGGCCCTTGGAGGCTTTAGGATGGCAACGGCGATATCTGGTTTGGCGGTTCGTTTACCCTGACCTGTGCAAGGAAGTGACTTGGTCAAGCTTCTTGGCATTCGATTGCGGGAGGAATCGCCCATCAATGGAGCCGTGGGATTCTTTCATCACTTAAATACGTGTGGCATTCTACTTACAAAGCACATCGAAGACATGAAAAAGTGAGCGCAGCTGCACTCTACAGATTAGACGGCTGGCTTGCCCAATTTACTAAATTCACAAAGATCAGATCGTATCAACTAACTTCCTATAAGACTGCCCCGAAAACGCTTTTTGAGACACACAGAAAATTGTGTCATAACTCGGCCGAATAACGACTCAAAACTATCCAGAGAAGCGAAGACTTCTGGCCACTACCTGCAGACGAACGCTGGGACACTTCCCGAAGCTTCGTGCTCTGCCCCTGAAGCTGCCTCTTTCTGCGAAAGAATATGCCAAACGTGAGGACATTGGAGATCTTCGCCCACAAGGGCCGAGCATCGACATACTTCTCGCCTGTAACCTCGACACCGTCGGGTGAGAAGTATACATGGTGACCCCTGGGTAGGAAGCGTCCGGGATGCCACACGTTCCAGATTAGCGAGTTGATGAGCATCAACGTGGCTTCGAAGACGTAAAGATAAACCTCGTTCCTCAGAATAGGGCTAAGAGCCCTTAAAGTCTCCATGTCACCTAGCTCGACGTCGGTGCTTCCAGTGTGTTCCACCAGGCGATAGATGCAACGAACAAAGATCAGGGCCATGCTGGCGTACAGCGTCAAGAGCATCGTCGTCACGCCACGGGAGCGGATTTTGGCTCTGGTGACGCGCGTGTGGAAGAAGGCGGCGAGGGAGATGAAAATGACGATGAGCACCAGCTGAAGGCCGATGGCCGTCAACATAAGATGGCTGCCGAGTTCCTGGTTGGTCCCGGAAGGGTTGGAAGCGAATGACACGCCGAGGGCGTTGAGAGTCTCGACCAACACCATCAGACCGCCGAATATAGCTAGGACTTTGCCTGGAGGGAGAGGCGCGCAGTGGGGGACATAGTAGAAGATTCGGCCGAGGACGTGGTAGTTTGCGAGTTCGAGGAGGGGACTGGGGAGGTGGGTCATCAGGGAATGGACTTCACAGCTGGAACGAGTTGAGCTTTTTACTCACGGGCAGATGTAAATGAAGACTTGACTCATGGCGAAGACTATCAAGGGTGTGTCAGAGGTCTCGCTGTAGAGGTAGTTGTATGATCCGTATTCGCCCAGGGAATAGCCGGCGGTGAACAAAATAGCACAGACGGGGTGCAATCCGACCAGTCCAAAATCTTTGTAGCGGCTATTCGAAGGTATGAGACAAGCCAAGCATAGACCAAACTCGTTGTGTACTCACTAACACTGCTAAACGTTGAAACACCGCAGAGATTCCGTACATGGCGATGAAGATGGTCGGTGCCCATTTGTTTGGAGCGTAGACGTACAGACTGTAGAGAACTGGGAGTCGTGTTAGAAACAAAGCAGCAGAAAATGAATTCAAAACATACTAGGCTCTCCAGCTGTCATTTTAAAGGTCACTGGGTACCGCTTGCGATATTTCTGTTTAAGGAGGTTGCGTATTTGGAAAGCGTCTACAAAGTGGGTTATACCGCTGGTCGCTATCGTAGAGATGCAAGACGTTTCTTTCGCGACGACAGAAGAAACCCTCTGAGGAGGGAAGAGGCCGCCTCTTATTAGATACGGGAACGCACCCCAAAGAGCAAAACACAACTGCTGCGTCGCCTTCGCCCGGAGGTGATTGCATCGTCACTTAGATGAAGTGACGCCTTTCCCGAATTAGGATAACAAAAATGCCAAGAAATGGGATCCGAAGCCCTGTCAGCTCCCTCTTGGTCCACAACGCTGCGTTTGCTTTCAACGACGCTAATACTGAACAAGACTCAAATTATGCCAAGGAGAAAGTTCAACAGCAGCGCAGAGACTGATGCTCGTCTGTGCCATGTTGACCGAGGCCGGGAAGTGTTGCCGCAGGGCATAGGAGACAGGGCTGATTGCCATCCCGGATTACTACATCGAGGCCGTACCCTGACGTTGCTGCACGCCGGGCACCTCATTGCTCACCTGACGCTTTCGAGGAGATCGCCAATGGAGCCTCATGATGCCATAGTTCAAGTGGTGCTTGGGCAGTCCTCATAACTGATAAACAGATTTCGTGTTAGGCAACAGTCGAGGGATTGATCGTACTGGTCGGGCGTCTCGACAGCTGCTGTGCCCTGATGTCTACTTCAAGGTGGGCTTATGAAGACGGCTTCCCGGCGGACAACATGACGTATCCAGGCAAACGAAAGAAATACAAGCCTGGAGAATTATTATATGAATTTTACGTCTGATAACGAAACAGAATTGCATCTTCCACAACTTGCCACCGAGATAGAGCATACTGCCCCAACCAATCCAGGAAACTATCTACAGTTCTATCATGAAGTACGTCCCCTGCCGACTTAATCCAAAACACGACCGGCAGTCGCGGCTCCGCTCTTATCCTTCGTCTGGGTTTTCCTCAGTGCTTTGCCCATCTGAATCTCGTTCAAGAAACCGGAAGGTCTGCCGCCAGCTGGTGGCCCAGCCGGCGCATCGTCCATGGGGGGAGGCGGAGGCGGTGGTGGCGGCGCTCCCATGCCGGGAGGGGGCGGTGGAGGAGGAGGAGGACCGCCAGGTGCGGCCGTGGGAGGCATGGGAGGCGGCGGCGGCGCCGATGGGGCCTCGGGTGCCGGGCCAGGAGGTGGTGGTGAGGCATCAGAACCCGGCACAGGCGGAGTAGGGGAAGGAGTTGAGGGAGATGCATCGCTGCCAATCGCCGGGCTGACAGGGTTGGACATCGGCTTATCGCCAGTGGCCGACAGTGGGCGCGGGGGTCCCATGGTGCCAAACAAGATAGAAGCTAGAGCCGCGGCACTGCTGCCACCCGGGCGGTCATCGTCATCAGAATCCTCGTCTTCATCCTTGTCCGTGCCCCAGCCATCATCATCTTCGTCAGGACGCTTGCGTGAGAAGGGTCCAGAGGGAGGGGCGGGAGCGGGAGCCACAGGTGCAGGTGCAGCCTTGCTATCTTGCGTCATTCGGTGGAAAGGGTTAGTCGAAACCTCAGGTTGAGGGGGCGGCGGAGGAGCGGCAGCAGGCGCTGCTTGTTCGTTAGGACCGGAAGTCGACTCGGAAGAGTGTGAGAGCATGCGGTAGTAGGGATTGCGGCTCTCATTCTCCGGAGGGCTCGTCACCACCATAGGAATGGAAGGCGGCGAGGCTTGCTTCTCCAGTTCCTGACTGCTGATCTGGCTACCACCCTGGGTAGGGGTCGAAGCTTGAGGTGTAATCTGAGCCGGGCCATCCTCGTCGTCTGAGGAGTCATCGTCATCGTTCAAAGCCTCCAGCTGGCGTTGAAGCTCCAGCTCACGCTGACGAGCAGCTTCGATCTCTGCTCTCTGGGCGGCAAGCTTGGCCTCCTTCTCCTTAGCTTCGGCGAGGGCGGCCTTCTTCTTGCGCCTCTCTTCCTCCTTCTTGAGCTTGCCGGCCTTGACCTGCTCTTCAAGTGCCTTGAGACGAGCTTCAGCAGCGGAACGCTCGTTCTCCATCTCGTTCTCCGCCTCTTGAGCGTTGGCCCTGCGCATGGTTAGTAAGTGATTTCTTAGGGTTATTGGGTAAGACTTACTCCATCTCCTGGGTGGCGCGTTGCTGTGCTTCATGCTCTCTAGCAAGACGCTCCTCTTCGGCCCGCTTGGCAGCTTGCTCCTCCTCGGCCTTACGAGCAGTTTCACGGTCGGCAGCGTCGTTCTTGGTGCCCTTCCGCGAAGGCGGCGGAGGAGGCTTCTTACCGCCGGTCGAGGCCGGTGCAGGAGCACCTGTTTCTTCCGCCAGTCGTGCTTGTCGCTCAGCCTCGCGGCGCTCATCCTCCTCCTCGGCCTGGCGCAGCTTAGCAGCACGTTCGGCTCTTTCACGCTCCATTCTCTGGGCAGCCGTCTCACCAGGCTTACTGGGAGCCTTGATGCCCAAAGCGGCAAGTCTCTCAGCCATGCGCTGTTCAGCTTGCTGCTTGATAAAGGCTGCGCGCTCCTCAGGGGTTTTGTAAGATGAGTAAGAGCCACCGCCGACGCTTGACGGTGTAGCAGTACGCGACGGAGGAGCAGGGCTCTCGAGGCGAGCAGTAGCGGCCGGATCAGCCCGAGGAGGCGCAGGTGACCTAGACGTAGTGCGCTTGTCTTGTGCACGAACGCGGGCAGCACGACTGGACCGCTGGAGATCGAAGATGAAGTCTCTCACCTCGTCCTCAACGCCCAGAGCGTCGTCCCAACGTCGTTTCTCATGTTCATTGGTAGCGGTCGCGTTACCTTCTTTCAGGTTATCTTCAATGCCACGAGCGAAATCACGCACAGAATCTTCCACATCCCTGACCATGCTCTCGTTGTTCTCCTTCTCGGTTTTGACCTTGAGGGTCTCCTCCTCTAAACGCTTGGGTCCTTCGAGGTCATCGAAGCCAGAGTCGACCTTCTTGCCGGTCAGTGCTGCTGTGCGCTGCTGCATCATAGCTTTGGCCCTGGCCTTGAGTCTGTCAGACTCGGTAACGGCACCACCAGGCCCAGTCCCAACGATCGCGGCAGCACTGCCAGGGTGAGCCTTGGCATCCTTGAGCCTGAACAGCTCAAGTCTGGCGTCTGCGATGGCCTTCTCAGTCTTGCGAACAGCAGAAGCCAGCTCAGGAACCTTGTCTTGAAGCGTCTGAAGTTGGCGCTTCAGAGCACGTCTCTCGGCATCAGAATCTCCCGTGACAAGCGACGCATCGGGGTGAGAATCGATATCGTCTTGGACGCGGCGAATACGGCGGTACAGCTCCTCAGCCTCGCGGCGGTCGCGTCTATCAAGCATATCATCTTCCTCCAGACTCTTTTCATCAGCAAAATCCATGGCGTCGATAAGAACTTCCTTCTCCCGGATCTTCTTTCTGAGCTGGTCGAGGCCGAGGTCGTCATAGGAGGAAGTGACGGGAGACTCGGGGCGGGGCGAGTTGTTGCCAACACGGCGACGGGCACTAGATTTGTAGCCGACCTGATCATCATTGTTCTTAAACACGGTGGCATCCTTACGTCCACTGTTGAAGCCCTGGGGAGTTCCTCGGAGCGAGTGGCTTTTCATGTAGCTTACGCCAGTCTTCTGAGGAAGGAGAGCTGCGCCAGACTTGTTACGAAACTCGGACTCCTGGCTAAGCATCGACCTAATAGTGCCAATGGACTCATTGAGGTTTCTTGTGGAGGGAGGAACAAGTTCAGGTGGCAAGCTGTTGGGAAGCGGGTACCCGTTCAGCTTTCGGTAGATCAAATGCATGGCAACGGCAAACTCGTCCAAGTTCAAGCGACCCTTATTGCCATTGTCAGCGAGCGTCCACACGCGTTCGAGATCTGGCTTATCCAGTCCACTCTGGCCCATGATTTCAATAGCCTGATCACCACCGATGTAGCCCTTGTGAAGGCCATCCCAAGCCTTGAATAGTGCGTCGTAACGCTGCTTCTCGTCCTTGGTGATCGCCCAGGGAATGACGGCATTGCCTTGGAGGCCCTGTGTAGTATAGTTTTGCTGCTCGCGACCCTGTTGCGGCATCATGCGAGCTTGCAATGCATCGATGTTTGGCAGTCCGGTTGACGGGGTGTTCACAAGACCCCATTGGCCAGGCCGACCAGTCGGCTGGGCGTTCAGGGGCGCTGCCATGGGTCCTCCGCCGAAACCAGTGGGCATGGGGGGCATCGGAGGACGAGGGCCTGTGTATCCGGTCGGTTGCGGGTTAACGCCGGGAAGGCCGGTCTGTTGAGGTTGAAGGCCTTGTCCGAAGCCGGTTGGCTGAGGTTGTTGCTGACCAGGGAATCCGGTCATCTGTGCTTGCAGCAACTGGGAGTTCGAAGGTTGAGGTTGCGGCTGGTGAATCGTAGGCTCGGTGCTCGATCTGCCGGTGGCGGTGCTTCCGGGAGTAGTGCGACCCGCATCCTCGGCAATGCTGAAGTTGATGATGTCCACCACGCTAGATACCTCATTCTTGATATTCTCGGGGAGCGTCGACGGCAGAGACTTTCCGGTAAGCTTCAGATTGCAAAGGTACATCGCCAGCGCGAATTCCGGGAAGTGAAGCTGTCCAGATCGAGTCGTGTCGGCAAGAGTCCTGGAGAGTACGTCAGTGAATGTTCAATGCTACCAGATGACGCTGAACGTACCAGATGTGCGATAACGAGTCGCCGTCAAGTCGCGATCTTAGTAAGAGATCCCTTGCTTTGTCTCCTGACATGGTGCTGTCCTGACTATCGCCAACTGCTGATTTGAACAGCGTCTCGAACTTATTCTGGTCTTGAGCAGTGATGAAAGAAAGCCGAATGTTGGGAATCTTGTTTGAGGTCTTCGGACGCCGGCCAGCAGGCTTCGGTGTGCCTCCAGTCTGGAACGATGCAGCCATCTGACTGAAACCCGTAGCTTGCGGTTTGACGGGAGCAGGAGACGGGGCCGAGGTCGACTGCTGGCTGGGAAAACCAGTTTGCTGAGGCTGTTGCGGCTGGGGGAAACCAGTCTGCTGAGGTTGCTGGGCTTGTGGGAAGCCGGGTTGCTGAGGCTGCTGCTGTTGAGCACCAGGAAACCCGGTCTGCTGAGGTTGTTGTTGCTGCTGCTGCTGCTGCTGGTGGAATTGCTGCTGAAACTGCGGAGGAATCGAGGGCATCGGCGGGGCGCCAGTCTGGAAGCTCTGCTGAGGCTGACCAAAGCCAGTCTGCTGAGGTTGAAGACCTTGGCCGAAGCCGGTCGGTTGAGGCTGCTGCTGCGGTGCAGCGCCTGGGAAGCCAGTATACTGCTGTTGCAACGGCGCCTGGCCGAAACCCGTGGGCTGAGGAGCAAACGGAATCGGTTGCTGCTGTCCAGGCTGTCCGCCTCCAACTCCAAACGAGCTTCCATATTGCTGTGCGCCGGGCCGTTGGCTGTTGCCGCCCAGGAAAGCGTTCGAGTTTGAGTACATGGCGGGCGGTTGGGCCGACGAGGTCGGGCTCGAAGACTCCTGAAAACGATTAAGGAGCGCCGCTGTGGGCGGACGATAGATCTAACGAGGACAAAGGCCACGGGCGAAGGGTCTCCGCGATGGAGAGAGCTGTGATGTGTCCAATTCGGGGAGTGTAATTGTGCGTGCTTGTCAAATAAAATGAAGGACGACGAGCTGCAAGTGATAGCAACGCTGATGACGAAGCTCTCACAAGTGTCCAGCTTGACACGGAGGTTTCAGTAGGAAAGTGCAACCAGCGGATTGGACGGGGGGCAGGAGTGGTTGGCTGCCAGTTGGAACCTGGCAGTAGAACGGGCAGGGATCTGCCAAATGTCCAAACGTGGCTTGGGCAGGTGGGTCGTTTCTTGCAGAGCATTCACAGGTTACGTGAGGCCGCGCCGTGGCCAATCGCATCCAGTTATTGCATATGCCCTTAGCGGAGATTCATCTAACCTTCTATCGCAGCAGGTCCTTTGTGCCTGGCTTCGAACCCACTGCAGACAGCGAAGCAGTTGAGCTCTTCGACCCTTTTTCTCAAGTCTGACAACATGAATGACTTTGCTTCCACGTCAACACCAGCGGATCCTATCTTCAGCCTGCCCGGCCGGTTTCTCCCTCTTGACGTAGAGTTTGAGTGGGCTGGTTTCTTACTCACGCCCATCGCAATGCACTGGCGGCAACCAGGCGAACCCAACCACCCACCCGCCCACCTCCATGCGACCCAAGGTACCACTCGGCCTCGACTGCACGCAATGACGATGTGCGAGCGGCATCTCCAGAAGTCCACAATTCAAGCTGCTCCCTGGTGGACTCGGCCGGCATTACCGCATCACTGCCAACCCCGTGACCACGAGGACACACACAATCTTGTGCACTGCCGCCCAGCATCATGGCCAACCTCATACCTCTTTGGCTTGAAGCTCGAATAACGCCGCGTTCACAATACCGCCCCATTTTTTCTTCGCCTTCCACTTTTACCATCTCCCCGCATTTGCAGCATCAGAGTTTGGCCACGGACAAGGAGATGGCAGCAAGCGCAGGAGGCATCGGCATACATATGCCGCCTGCACTGCATGTTACCAGGGATTGAAGAATAACGGCGGTCCGTTGCGGAGTGAAACCTCTCAGCCTCCACAGAGCGCTGACCTGATACATTCGAGCTGGACCGAACATGCGGCCCCCCACGGCGGCAAGGCGGGTATCGGTCAACACCTCCCGGCTCCGAGTGGGGCCCCGGTTCTGCATGCAGCAACCCGAAGCGATTAACACAGTCAACTCGATGCGCAAAGCTGAGAACCTGACAGCAAATTCTCTGATTGACTGAGTTAGAAAGAGAAACTTCGTCACTAAGCACATTGGCTTTTCGTACCGTCCGAATTCTAGACCTCACGTACAGCCCCTTGCCAGTAGTGGCTGCTCCACGCCAATGTACCGACCAATTTGTCTTGACACAATCATCCATCGACATCACACCACCCAGAATGTGTTGATCAGGCCGCACAAGAACACCCCCTTCGGCCCTGAGGCCCATCATTTGGATCCATGACATTGGTAGACCTAGAGCTTGAATATCCACGACTCTTATCCTTCTCTTTCGACCAAAACTGATAACGAGACTCAGCAAACTTCATTCCCGTAGCATTCTGAAGACCGACGAATTCGGTCTCTGGTACCAAATCCAACGTCGAGTTCCCGTTGGAAACCCAAGCATGCGGTAGTCGCGCAACAATGGCAGAAGAGGGCTGGTAATCCGAGCAATCGGCTTCAAGTTGGGTAGGATCCCTGTTGTTTCCATAGACGTACCCAATCTGGAGCTGAAGGGAGTCAAAAGGTGGCCGGTTCAGAGCCAGGCTCTGTTCAAAGTCTCGCTTCATCGCGTAGTCGTCGAAGCACTCGCTCTCGCTAGAAGCTCTCCTTACGAGGTTCTCGACGGTGACATCGAGTTCGATCCGGTTGCTTTGATTCTGTGCTGACTGCAAGGAGTTGGCCACAGCAATGGGTCGTCTTTCTTCCGTATAAGATGAGAGGAGAGCCTGGAAGGAACCGACTCCTGATCCAATGACCAGACCGAATCTCCATGCTAGGTTGTGAGCGTCTGCTATGCCAGCGTTGATTCCTAGACCACCCTGAGGTGGAAAGGAATGGGCCGAATCGCCAACTAGGTGAACCCGTTGCATTTTGTCGCTGTAGGCGTTGAGTACTCGTGGCCATGTTTACGAGGTGTTCACAGACAAGATCTTGACGTCAACGTCTGCTCCAATACAGGGTTGGAGGATCTCTTTGCATCTAGACTCAGTGAAGCTTTCGATGGGCTTAGCTGAAGGGTCGTTAACACGTGCATGGACACAAGACTCTCGAGGGTGGTACAAAAAATGATTCCTCCTCTGTGATCGGGATGGAGAAAAAAGCACAACTGGCCTCGTCTATCCCTGTTCGGGAACGAGTTCGTCAAGTCGCCGGATGCACGAGTGGAGCAATAGACTCTTATCGGTCGTTCAATATCGTCGGGTGAGATCCACTGGATATTGCCCAGCCTTGTGCGAACATTTGATTCTGTGCCGTCGGCGCCTATAATGTAAACTGTCTCTATCTTGAGCGTCTCCGACGCGTTTGATGTTCCATATCAAGGACACGGGTTTTCGCGCTTCGTATTCGGTGTCTCCCCGCTCCCATGAGGGAAACATGAGAACAAGGCCAGTGGAGACGGCAGCAGTCTGAAGAAAATCCTCCAGGACCGGCTGAGGAATGTTGAAGAGTGGTTCCGGAATAACGTCACGGACAGCGCTGTCCTGTCGCTCGTACGGCTGTTTTCCTAGCTCTTGGGCTGCCAAGCTAGGTTGATGCGGGCCCAGAACGAGTCATCTGTGGATGAACCAAGCGATCGTAGCCTTTCGACGTCAAGGCCGGCTTGTCTCATGATCTCCAGGCTTCGGGGGTTGATTGCGTGTGCCTTGGGTTGACCCAGTCGTGTGGGGTGTCGGCTGATGATTGTCGAAGAGACTCGTTGTCTGGCAAGAAGGTACGCCGCCATCAGGCCCGGCGGGGCTGCGCCGACAACGACGACGGTGGCTCTTTCTGGTGGTCGCTGCAAGCTCTCTAACGGCCTGTGACCGGTATGAGTTGATAGTGTCTCGAATCCCATGGCTGATAACGAGCGATGTGGGTTTTGGTCTTAGACTGTCCTTGTATTGATGGGATTCTTGGTGTCTTCTTTCGTTTGGTCGACCTTATAGCCGCAGTAATGTCAGAAGGGTTTTCTCGGCCGAAAAGTTTGAACAAAATTTACGACATAGCATGTCAGTACCAGCTGTTTCTTCCGGAGGAGAACGCAGCTCACGGCTCTTAGATTTAGGCCTTCGCGTTCGAACTTCCCCGGAGATCAAACTCATGTGACACGCAGCCGAGACGATGACTACGAAGCGAAGACATCCAACGTCACTTCTTACCTCCTCAACACGTATTCCACGTGGTTGTGTTGTATAACTACTCATGTTGTCATACGTATATGATGGGGGCCAATGTCACAAACGAAGTTGATTCAAGAATGGACTACAAAAAGAGCGAATGAATGACGAGTTATTGTCGAAAAGAACCACTTCTTATTGATGAAACCGTCGCAACACATAAGTTAGACATTGGGGATGAATGGGACAGTGACGTGAGAGTTGTACTGTCCGCCAAAATGAATGTGATGTTTCCCTTTGTTCACTCCAAAAACTGTGTCCTTTTGGAGGTGCGGCATCTCCCAGTATGCATCCTTACTTCCACGAACTCGAAGCATCAGGCCTTCTCCCTCGTAGAACTTGACTCCGATCGGCCAGATCCCGATCTTGACAGGAACAATATCGCCGGGCCGAACCTTCTGAATCTCCGTGTGCGGATGATACGGCATGATGGAGTCTTGTTTAGACCGGTCTATCGCACGATGAGAGACGCGTAGGAGCCCATGTGGTCCAGTTGACTTCTGGTCACGATTAGATGATCCCAATCCGCGATAGAGTGGCAGTGATAGTTACGAACCTTGATCACGTTGGTGCTGGGCACGTCATCCGGAGTGCTGTCTTTTCGGGGGATAGCAGACCAGGGAATGTTAATGTGATTGAGCACTTTCCCGGCCTTGCTGACCTTTTTGAGGCTGAGATAAATGTCCATATCATCAGAGTCGTCGCACGACACCCAGAGCTTAGCTTTGGAGAACCCCATCAAGGTTGTGGTGTCCTGGAAGGGGAAGACGAATTCCGCTGCTTTCGCCTTGATGTCGTCTGATTGATAGGACACGACGCCGCCATTGGTTCGCGGATAATACGTGGAAAGCTTGCCATCGCTTATATAGAGCTTCTTGTATTCGGTCTTGGGGTGAGGATAGCTGCCCATGGGGAAATGCTCAATTGGTTTCTAACAAGACCAATTATTAGCCTCCACTCTGTTCAATTTCATAGTGATGCTCACCGGGCCAAAGCGATCTGCACATGTTAAAATGGAGACCCGCACAGGATCTGTCTTTTCCCAGTCGTTGTCGATGCCTTTCAGGTAGCGGTCGAAATAGGTTTGAAGGTCGTCAGTCATGTCAGGTCGATAGATGTCAAACCATTCGTGCGTAGCGTGAATGCGAAGCCACTTCTTCTGGCTCTTGGCCCTTCGAAACCCTTGAATCGTGCCATAGCCGTGGATTGCGGAACTGTAACTAGCGACAGCGTATATGGGTATGTTGATGCTCTCGGTGTTAATGACCTTGTCTTCCCAGTAGGAGTTCATCAGCGGCCACTTTTGCGCCGCCGCCACTACGTCTTCTCGCTTGTTGCGCCCGCGAATGGTCCCGTTGTAGACGAAGTTGAGGAAGGTGGCGTATAGAATCCCGCCTCTGGGCACGACTTCACGGTACTTGTCCGTGAAGCCCTCCCAGGGTGCAATTGCCTTCAGAGCAGGAGGTGCGACGACTGCGGTACTCCATTGCACTGCCGCAAGCCACGAGTTTCCCTGCATACCGATGGAACCCGAACACCAGGGCAAAGCTGCGACGTGCTCGACGATTTCAGCTGCATCCCGACCTGTAAGATGGTTAGATAGGCTCCGTTGATTCGAGACTGAGTATCATTACCGGGAGCCATCCCGTCGATGTAGAGGTCTCCCTCCGAATCCCAAGAGCCTCGGATATCCACATTGACAACGGCGTAGCCTCTCGAGACCCATTCGGCCGGATCCACGCTCGTGTTAGCCAGAAGGCTTGAACGCGATCGTAGGATTGGCGGTATCGCGCGATTCAAACTTCTCCAACCCCGACAGCGATTCTTCCTTGATACCAATTCTGTACGGAAGCTGCTCGTAGATGAGAAAGCCATGGCCTCCCTTGCCGTATGGGCTCAAGGCAAGCAAGGCAGGGACTTTCTCAGACGTGTTCGGTCGGCAAACATCGTAGTAAATCTGTCCCAGATTAGCGCCGCTCCAGGCGCGTTGTGCGTGTCACGAAACTATAGCCTCGTGATGAAAGGGTGGCAACATTCACCTTGACCCCGTCGGAATGCCTCATCTCCTCGTTAACCTCATAGATCATCTCGCTCGGCAGTGGTCGACTGCGAGGCGTTCTCTGCCATCCTTTCGGCAGAAGCTCCTTCGATTTCCCTTTGAAGGAGTATGGAGAACAGTTTTCGGTGTTTTCAGGCCTCACTGTGTCGCACAGCGGCACGTCGCATCCTCGCATGATCATTTTCGATGCCATCGTGTTTGAAAGTATGTCTTCAGCAAAGTGTAGATTGTAGTGGTTCAGATCAATTTGTCGTTAACAGCTTCAAAACCACAAGGAATTGTGCGGAAGAAGAGAGCAGTTGACTAAATTACCACCTTCGGCTTTATCGAGCTGCCCGGAGCTGCCCAAACCTTCCACAACCTCTGTAGCGCGAATCATGGATCCAGGTTCCAGATGAGAAATGCGAGAAGACAGCTTTGTCTGCGCAAATGGACTTTCCGTGGCACGGAGTCGTCGCGTTCCTCGCACATCAGCACGGGGCCACCCATACAATCCCGTTCCGTGGACTTTCCTCGTCCATTCCCCGCGTTTCGGTCTCTTCGGCTTATTGAAAGACCAGACGACAGCGCGGAATTCCCAGTCTTTATTAAAAGTCAAGTCTGGCTCCTTGGCTGATTACAAGATTGGTTGAATGAGCGCAAACCTTTATTACGTGGAAACGAAAGTTCGCAGGCAGTCACGGCACTATCGCAACCAGTCCAAATTTTGAAGCTGAGCTAAACAATATGGACATCCCATGGCAATATCTTCCTTCGAAGGTCAGTCCGGGCATGGGCAAAGCCAGCTGGCCGCCATTCGATACCAATTTCGACGACGCCGGCCCTTCCTTGGCAGGCTTCAATCGCCCTACCCGCTATGAGGGAGAGGTGCGAAATCTTGAAGTGTATGGCAAGATACCCAAGTCCATATTAGGCACCTTCTATCGCATCATGCCAGAGCCTTATCATGTGCCTTGGGTCAAGAATGACATTGTGAGTATTACGTCTCACCCGAGAAAATTTTTGTTGTTGTTTTGAAGACTGAGTGATTCAGTGGCTCAACGGGGATGGTGCCATCACATCCTTCCGCATCAAGAACGGGACAGTGGACTCCAAGCAACGTTTCGTGAAAACGGAGAAGTTCAGAGTCGAGCAAGAAGAGAATCGGGCTCTCCTTGGTAAGTTGAGTCTGTCACTCTGTATTACGTTCTTGTGCTGAACTCGAACAGGCAAATACCGCAATCCTTGGACCGATCTGGTCCAGTTCGCAGATCGCACAACCGCCAACACGACAGCTCTTCCATTCAAAGGTGTGATTCTCGCCTTGAAGGAAGACAGTCAGCCATACGCCGTGGACCCTCGTACCCTCGAGACCATTGGCAAGTGGGACTTCGACGGCCAGCTGGAAAGCGAGACCTTCACGGCGCATCCAAAGTACGACGTCCTCACCCGGGAATTTTGTCTTTTGGGTACGAAGGCAAAGGAATCGGAAGCAGGGATTGTTTTTACATGTCAATCAATGAGCACGGCAAGTTTACCGAGAAAGTTTGGTTTCAGGCTCCTTTCTGTGGTTTCCAGCATGAAATGGCTTTCACTGATAACTGGATCCGTCTCCTTCGCAACCGTTTCACAGCCTTGGATTAACATCAGCAGGTGCTATTCCCGCTCGTGCCGATGGAATGCTTCGTGGATAAGCTGAAGGAGGGTGGAAACCACTGGACATGGACTGATCGGCCCCATTACATCGGAGTTCTACCCCGGCGAGGTGCCAAATCGACCGATATCAAGGTAGGTTAGTCGTGGCATACCTCGAAGGCATCAGTCTAACTGGTCTTGCAGTGGTTTGAGGGGCCAAACCAGTTTACAGGGCACGTGGCCAACGCCTTCGAAGAGAATGGGAAGATTCACTTGCAAGCGGGTCTAGCCCAAGGCAATTGTTTTGGTTACTTTCCCGATAAGAAAGGCGAAGCTCCCAGTCTTGAAGACTTGAGCGTCCAGCCATACGTGACCGAGTTCATCATCGACCCAAAATCTGACAAGCTGTTTTACAAGACGGCTCAACGGCACGTTCATCAGCCCAACGAGTTCCCTCGAATCGATGACCGCGTTTTTGGCAAGAAAAATCGCTTCATATACGGCATGCTCATGGATATGACTCCAGGAGTGACAGATTGGGAATACTCGTCAACCAAAATTGGGTGTAAGCACGTGGTCTCTCTGTTGGAGTACTCTGATAGCTGACATCAACCCGCTGGAATAGCCCACATGAACACGTTGTACAAACACGACATCACGACTGGGAAGACGCAAAAGTACCACAGGGGTAATCGGCATTTCTTCCAAGAACCTCAGTTCGTTCCCCGCCACTCCGAAGCTGCGGAAGGCGATGGATTCTTGGTGTCGCTCGTCAACAACTTGGACGAGATGACGAGCGAGTTGGTCATCCTGGACTGCAATAACTTCGAGGAACACATGGCAATTGCAAAGATTCCTGTCAGGTTGAGGCCAGGCTTTCATGGGAACTGGGTTGACGATGCTGATATTGATGGTCGGCCTGTTCCGGTCCCGGAACATTCTCTTCCTCATCGACGAAACGGCACGGCCAGTACGAATGGTGCCAACGGACATTGAGTATTGGGATTAGTACGGTGGAAAAATTCGGGACAAATTGTCGAGGAGCATGTCACATTCGGGTTGACTGAGCTTGTATATGGTCTTGATCTGTGTACTGTATTCTAGTGGACCGGTTCCGCAGCAACAACCGTTCTCTCAATGTTCCATGTTGTATGTCCCGTGGTATGGTGTTATGTCTCGAGAGGCATCTTCAAACACTGTTGTGGACGAGTTTTTCTTCGTACCAAGTCAAGTCTAACCAAGGGAGGAACACGATTTTTCTTCGGCCAGCGACAACCAATTGACACTTTTAGCTTTGCATATCTGCAAAATGCATAGTGAGAAGAGAATGCACAAGACGGGGCGTAGGGCCGTTCCTGAAATGACAGAAAAGGGTTCCGTGGAAATGACATTACTTCCGGGGATGGCAGTTAAGCTCTGATCCTGCCATGCAGCATGGGACTCCGGAACCAAGCGCTGGATGATCGGGAAGATAATTCCAGCACCCAATGGATTTTATGCTCACTAAGAAGAAACTTGTGCTCCCTCGACTTCAATTGAGGCCTTCTGGTGCCTTTTTGCCACCCATGTTCAAAAATCGCGGTCTGACCGGAATCTCCGTTGTGTCGTCGAAGTCTGCATACCTTCACCACAGATATTCAAAAAAAAAAAAAAAAAAAAAACTAAGGAAAGCTTTTTCAAGTCCAACATGTCGATGAACACTTACGTGTACAAGAAGGTGTCAAGTGGTGATCCCATCGAGGCAGACGTCTACTCCGAGTCAGATGGCTCGAACACCTCGAAACCAATCGGTGCACCACCCCCCATCTGCTTCTCCAGGCTTGGTTTTGGGAGTTTGAACGCTGACAATCTTACGCAGCCATTTATTGCCATGGAGGGAATTTTGTTGTCGGAAGCAAAGGCATGATACAACCCAGCCACGTACAAAAACTGCTCGAGCTGGGGTTCGGGGCAGTGGTGTCCCCAAACTACCGACTCGCCCCTACCATCTCCGCCTATGAAGGGCCCGTCGCAGATTCGAGAGATGCTTATGCGTGGGCGCAGACGAAGCTTCCAGGAATACTTGCCAAAGACGCCGGCGTCAAGCCGAACGGTGAAAACATCGTGACTTGGGGTCACTCAGCAGGGGGGACACTTGCTCTTGTCATGGTGCGTTCCTGATCCCTACCAGATATGACATTCGAGTCTTCTGGAAAGAAGCATGGGCTCCGAGTCTGACAGTTTCGCAGGCAGCAATGCCCAAGCCACCGAAGGCTATTCTGGATTTATTCGGACTCAAATACATCCAGGATGAATCTTTTCGCGCTCCGGCGAAGGGCCCGCCCCTGGAACTCCCAAGTGTTGAGTTCAGGAACAAGATCTACGATGATGTTCCGCCACCAAATGCATCTCCGCCGCCTTTTGGACCCAACGGACCCGACGTCTCACTTCCTCGCAGCGCTTGGCTCATGGGGAAGATGAGAGATGGCACATTAGTCGAAGAGCTCGTACCAGATGGAAAATATGATCGGGTCGATCCCGTAACTTTGTTTTCACCAACCTTCCCACCGACCTTCTTTGGCCATGGAGGAGCAGATTCCACTGTGAGCGTCGAGCTGGCTAGACGGGCGCATACAGCTCTGAAGGAAATGAGTGTGGAGACGGAGTTGTTGGTAGTTGACGGTGCCGATCACGGGTTTGACGTCGGCAAGAAACCCGGGGATCCGGCCTACGAAGCCGTGGTCAGAGGATTGGAGTTTGAAGGTTGGGTTGCAATCTGTACATTTGACCCATGAGACAGACGCGAGCTCCGGGGCTTCGGAGCCTCATCCCTGCTGAGCTTGCATATCAATGTGCATGATGTCACCCTGTAACGTTCCGCGGAATTATTTCAGGGGAGAGCCCAGGCGCCTGGCGGTGAGACGATCACGACTTCGAATAAAAAGAGATTGGCAGTCCTCACTCTAAAAGAGCGTCCCAACTTTGACAAAACTGATTGAAACATGGCGCCCTCTCGCCAATCTTTGGAACAAGATGTTCCGCGTCATTATACGGCCTCGTTTGCCTTCTTCGAGAGCTTGTGGGACGCAGGAGTCACACATTGCTTTTGTAACTTTGGTTCAGACCACCCCAGCATGCTGGAGGCCATTGTCGAAGGTCAGAAGGAACACAAGGAAAACTTTCCAACCATCATCACTTGTCCCAGCGAAGTCAGTCTCTTCGTACTGTAAAAAAAAAAGACTTGACGCTTACAATCATCAGATGGTGGCCATGTCCATGGCCGACGGATTCGCTCGTGTAACCGGAAGACCCCAAGCAGTCATCGTACATGTCGACGTTGGCACTCAAGCGCTTGGCTGTGCCATGCATAACGCTTGTGTCGGCCGAGTGCCTCTGCTGGTCTTCGCTGGACTGTCTCCCTTTACGATTGAAGGGGAGCTCCAAGGCTCTCGAACCGAATATATCCAGTGGTTACAGGACGTGCGTAACCAACGAGCAATAATCGACCAGTACTGCAGATACACGGCGGAGATCCGCTCGGGAGTGAATATCAAAGTAGGTCAAGATTGCCAGCCATTTTAAGAGACTCATAACTCATTTCTAAACCAAAGCAAATGGTCAACAGAGCATTGAGTTTCGCCACAAGTGACCCGAAAGGTCCAGTGTACCTATGCGCCACTAGAGAGGTCCTCGAGGCCGAAATGATTCCTTACAAGATCAACAACCAAAACTGGAGTTCGGTCGAGCCGGCCGCTCTTCATGCAAACTCTGTCGAAGCCATCTCGAAAGCGCTCGTCAACGCTGAAGAACCCCTCGTGGTCACAGGGTACAGCGGCAGAGATAAGCGGGTGCCTAGTCAGCTGGTCAAACTTGCAACGAACATCAAAGGTCTCCGCGTTTTTGACGCCGGAGGCAGTGAAATGTGCTTCCCAGGTATGCGCGCAAGTACCTCATGCTTTTGTTTCCAATGATGCGGCAGGAAACCTCTACTGAACTCTCTCCTCGTCAGCAAATCACCCAGCATGGTTGGGCTGTGGTTACGGCGGAGACGACAGCATCAAAACAGCAGACGTCATCCTGGTCATCGACTGCGACGTACCATGGATGCCGACAAGATGCAGACCGAAGCCGGATGCCTTGATTTTCCACGTTGACGTCGACCCCTTGAAGCAGAATATGCCAGTCTTCTACATCGATGCTCAACATCGCTGCCAAGCCAACGCATATACTGCTTTGACGCAAATCAACAACTGCATCGAATCATATGGACCATTCAGGCCGATTCTCGAGTCTGATGCGTTGTCTAAGCGGTTGCAAAGACTTCAGAGATCGTTCGAGACGAATCTTCAAGGAATTGCTGCTCGTGCCACGCCAACTCCGGAAGGCTATTACGAGACGCCGTATCTCGTGAGTTGTCTACGGAAAGTGGTGCCTGAGGAAACGATCTTTGTGGTCGAGGCTGTGACAAACACGAAAGAGGTCGCGGATCAACTTCAACTGACGTCGCCTGGTTCTTGGTTTAACTGCGGTGGAGGTGGCTTAGGATGGAGTGGTGGTGCTGTAAGTGACATCAAAACAAGCCACAAGCTCTGGTACTGGCGTATCGTTTATTCACAGTCTTTTTTACAGGCCTTGGGAGTCAAACTCGCCACCGATTTCACTGGAGAGAAGAAGTTTGTGTGCCAGATCGTCGGCGATGGCTCATACATGTTCTCGTTTCCGGCATCCGTCTACTGGATCGCTGCCCGGTACAACATCCCCGTCCTGACGATTGTTCTCAACAACAACGGCTGGAACGCTCCGAGAAACTCGCTCCTCTACACTCGTCCAAATGCGCCTGCCCTTCAGGCATCAAGGGAAGCGCTGAATATCAGCTTCACGCCTACCCCGGATTATGCGGGTATCGCTAGCGCTGCTGGACGCGGTGAAGTTGGCAGTTTCAGGGCTGACCGCGCGGAAGGATTAGTGGGAAAACTCTCGGAAGCCGTTGCATGTGTACTATCTGGTCGCCCTGCAGTCTTCGAAGCGCAACTGAACGGGCCGGATGGGAAATTCGTGGGCGCAGAACGGTAGATTCCAGTGTCGAGGCGACAGCAGTGGACATCAAGAGAGACTTCCATTCTGTGAATATGACGGTAGAGAAATACGTATTCAAAAAAAACTATGGAAATGTTTAGTGAAGGAACGATCCAACCTTGAGTTGTGTTGCGATGGGTCTTGTTGGCTAATCGACCAGCATCCGCTTCTAGAGACTCATGAAGGCCCCTTGACGTATATCCCAACTCAGCAGCACCACATCTTTTAGAAAGCAATGGCGTTCCCCTCAAATCCCGATGGCGCGATAGAAGCTCCGAATCATTTACCGACTCTCTTACCGAAAATTGATGGAGTGCGGGGAACGTGGGGTGGACGGCCCGCGGGGATCAATCCCGGGGACTGATTTCTTGAACAGGCAGTTTACTAGTACCGAACCTTGAGCTATTATCCCTGCCCGCAGTTCTCTTCTAAACATCCGGGGAAGCTTGTATCTGTTGCACAGACCGACTACATAGGCGTTGCTCATGCTTCCAAGGGTCACCCAACCTCTTCCGCCAACGCCGCAACATTCACTTCCCCGGGAAGTTTATTACCAGTCCACCCTGCCATCCGTTCCGCGGAACGCCAGACGGCCTGAACTGTCTCCACGGAGATCCCCAGCCCCATTGAGCCTTTGAAGTGCGTCCTGGTCTGCCTTGAAGCTCCCAACGCCGCGATGGCGCCTGCTATGGTAATCTCCGAGAGACGAAGGCTCTGACTCTTCTCAGTCCCGCCAATCACGAATCCAAACACAACAGCATGAATCATGTGTGCTTTTTTTTTTTTTTTTTTTTTTTTGTTCGATATGCGTGAGCTTTTGACAGTAAAATCACTGCAAAGTGAAGAGAGGGTGTAGCTTACTCAGTTCAGGGAAGAGGCCATTCATCAAGTCCATGACTTCTGAGTTCGCTGCTGTGCGATATATCTGCTTCCTAGTCTCCAAGCCCTTCTCAAGCCAATTCATCTCATTGAGAAGGGGTCTATATGACATAGTTACCACCGGAAGAACTCACCAATTGAATAAGTCGATGCATGCGACTCTTAATCTCTTGAGGCACTCACCTGTCGATGTCCTCTGTGATGTCAGTTCCAAGCTGCCGCAGCGCGCCTACCAGGCCCAGACTGGCTGGAATGCATTGAGGCAGGCCGACAAAAGGCCAGGTCAGGGTGATTGCCAGTCGAAATGCCGAGAACAGAGCTTTCGCTTCTTCGGTGCTCTTGTCCTTGGCCAAATCGCGGAACAGTTTGGGCACCGAGTCGCCACGATGTTGCGCACAAAGCATAGCAGCCTGGAGTCATCCTCAGCGAAGTGTTAAAAAAGAACCTGGTGATTCTTCTTACAACTATTCCGGGCGCTGCCGCCTTGATGCGGCCCTCATCAACCTCCTCGAGCTGCCGGACGACGTCTTGGAAGAGATTTGAATCATAGGGGGCAGCGTCACGAGCCATGTTGGCATTCGTGTACCTGGAATCAAAATCAGCAGTTTCTTTGGATGCCATCTTTAATTCGAAATATTGAAGCGGAATGAGCTATTGTGAATGGCAATCCTTGATCAATATCGTTTTGGAAGACCCATAACTTCAGGTATATACGCAGATAAGGGAACTCCGGGGCGGGGGGACATGTGGTGCCTGGCATCTAGATACTGGCCGCCACATTCGAAACCATCTTCCGCGGATAGAACCCAATGAAGCGTCTTATTAAAACGATCAGTTCGAACCTTGCTGTTGTACACGGCCGCACCACCCAAAGTGCAACTCGCATTACCCTCCAATCCCGGTATTCCGTGCCGATCTCAAATACTGTCTTATCAATATGACCCATCTTTCGGAAGATGTGCGGGCCTAAGACTATCATCGTCATGTGCCTGATAAAAGCGAGTACTCATTCGGTCATGCTCTACTGCGTCAAACTAATACAGCCCTACAGACTGGTCGCGGTTTGAAGGTATTGACATCAGTGACCCGTACAAATACTCGGAGACTATCGCCAATAGTCCAATATTTCGACCGCGATGGCAGAAGTGGAATGCAAACCTCGATGCGCCTTTCTATGGCATTACAAGTAATGGTAAGCAGAGAAAGGATCTATATCAGCTGCGAGATGAAGGAGCACCCACGCAGAGAATGGTTCGCTTACGTAGCCGTTATCTACTCAAGAAGTACTAACTACGTAAAAGGCTAGAGCCGCTCGATGTGTTACAGAGACTTTGGGTGCCGACGAGCAGAATACAGCGTTGAGGGACCTAGATAATGAGGAATGGTCGGTTCTGGCAACTGCAGTCAGTCCATGTTTCCATCTCCATCGGCTGATATCTTACAGTAGACAATAGCATAACCCGGAATTTGTGTTGTTCAAGTGTGGTTTGCGTCTAGAGAACCTCATCGCATCCCAAGTTGATGGCATCGTGGAACTCTTGAGACAATCATTAAGCGAAGCCGGCTTCCGAAAGGCCAGGGCGCCAGTAAGATCAGCAAATTTCTTGGGGAAATTTGCGACAGAGAAGCAATCCTGAATGGGAACAGTTACTTGTGAGCTTATTGATCCGTGACTCACTCGTAAGACCTCCGCTTATTTTTTTTTTCTCGCGTACTTAGTTTCTCGATCGTTGGGGAGCCGTCGGAAACCGAACCGTGAGCATACATGCTCTTGTACGCCCTTTGGCCATCATCTGGCCTTACATGTCTTCCTCGCGGGAAGCCAGATGGTCATAAGTCCTGTTTTTATTGGAAGTGAGCCTCGGCTAATAGGATCTCAGATCATCGACAGCGGTCCTGATAAGGGGCTGACTTTGTCGCCTTCATTACAAAAGAAAGCTCAAGTATACAGCAGAATGCGTGATCCAGCCATGCCCGAAGGCCACTGGAACCCAGCTGATCAAGTAAATGTTTCTGGCTAATCCTTCCTCCTTGGATCCAGGGGTTAGCTGACCACGTCGAAAAGAGACACTTGGCGGGAGCTTTTCAAGATAACCGAGTAATCCCGTACGAAGGCGTTTTGGCCAGCGACATGACAGAGGAGCAACAGGCGCTTCTCATGTCAATCGTTTCGGCGTCCTCCACGCTGTGGCCGGCGAAGCCCCTTCGCTGTAGGCTGCAAGCAGATCCGGGAACACCTTTCCGAAACTTACCTCTCCTGGACTGGCGAGTATGGCCCAGCAGATCCGTTTTATTATCGAATCCAGGGTCCGGTCGCATTGTTCGAATTCACCACCACTCGGGCGTGTTTCTCAACAACGAAGAGCCTGCCAAGTACCACATCTACACGATCCAGAGGCTACGTAATGGCAACGACAATGGACGGGAGCTCAGAAAGCTTGTTCTGGTCGCGGATGAGGAGGAGGAGCTACAGTGTGGCTCGGGTCTGGAGTCATGAGGTACCAGGAGAGGAGCTCTCCAAGGTCGTCGTCCGATGTAGCTTAGCATTGAAGAAAGATCAGCCACCTCCGCACACTCAAAACCAACTTACCTCATTGCATTGATGTCTTGTGGGGTGCGGGGTTCAATCTCGGCAGCTAAGAGCATTCCGGCCGAAAATCATCTGAACAGAGCATGTCATGTTATGAGTACAGGCGCATCCTCTTATCCCGAGTAGTTCTACCCAACAGGTCGCTCTGCACAGTGATGCGCTTCAAAATGTCCAGCAATTCAAGTCCACCAGGCAGGGTCTGCCGAGCAAAGCGTGTGTTGTTCGAGCCTGCGACTACTGCCGAAAAAAGCGGGTACGTAGGCCATTTCAGACTTGGAGAGAAGGAACGGCGAAGTTGACCCGTTATGTTTTGGCAGCTGCAACGGCCCTGCTTCAACTGTCAACTATACCACACGCAATGCATCTCTTCAGAGCGTGGTCGACGCACTGCGGTTGGAAATAGTCGGAGATCATCCGCTGAGCCCGACATTGATGTATCGCAAGCCATCGGTCATGTTAGCGACCCGGTTCCCAGCAACAGAGACTCCGGGGTGGACCTCGGGTTTACTTCCGCGGCCTCTTCCGAGGAGGCCGTCGCTGCGGACGCACACTCGGCTCTCGACGCCATACTACCCGCATCAGCCTGGCCCTCGAACGATCTCGAAGACGGAGCTGATCCTCAAGACTTCGACAACGTTTTACGTCAGCTCGGAATTGGTGTATCCTCAAATTTCTGGTATCTCGGAAACACATCATCACCTGCCCAAATAGGAAACGTCGAAGACTCGTGGGCGTCGTTGACGAATCAAGCCGTTGCGGACTCGGCAGTTCGACCGCAACTCCTCAGAAACCAGGCTGGAAAACATGCCTCCTCCCTCTTGGCAGCCCAGCTGTCGCCCTCCTCCACATCAACAACTAGTCTGGCCAACGGGAAAGTCTGCGACATCGAATCTCTGACCAGAGGAAGCGAGAACGCAAGTTCGCTGCCGCGTCCCGTACCTCCAGCTGTGTACATCCGCAAAAATGGGTCCATGGGACACTACATTGGTCAGTAGATCCTAAGCCGTATTCAAACGGCGGGACTGTCGCTCAATGTTTACAGGTTTGACTTCGACTGGAGCTACACTTGCCATGTGCCTCACCGATGGCATCAAGAGCCAGAAGCTTTCTGCGGATGCTGCATGTTTAGACTTCCTAGTTGAGACGGGCCTGCGTGTTGACGAAGTTGGTCCGCTATCCATGCACGACCTCTCAGCTCAAAATTACCCGCCAAAGATGCGGCGGTTCGCTGCATATGAGGTAAGATAGGTCTTTTGATCGGTCGAAGACCCATGGCTTTCTTTCACTGACCTTTGGAAGCGTACTTTCGCACAGTGAACGTCTTCATCCCGATTGTTGATGAAACATGGTTCCTACCTCGGAGCGAATTGTTCTATACAAATAACAGGCATCAGCTGGATGTGCTTGACTTCTCACTTTTCCATCTCATCATAAGTCTGGGGGCATCAAGTGAGAAGCAAATGTCTGAGAACCCGAACAGTCTAGAACAGCTGGCGGCCGACTCTTATAACCAAGCCTGGTCCATGATGCCGGATTCCTTCGCATCTCCATGTGAGACTTTGCTGCAGATTCTCATGCTACATGTAGGTTTACCATCTTCTCATGCTGGAGTAAACTTTGACGGTTCATAGATTGTTCATCACCTTCTTTCTGGTAGGTGTGGAATAGCTTGGACATATTGCGGATTAGCGATTCGTATCGCACAGTCACTTGGCCTACAGAAAAGCCCGCTAGACATGGGTTTCTCCAAGTCTCGAATATCTCTGCGCTCTCGTCTTTGGTGCCTAATCCTGGGCTTTGACGCGTGAGTTGACGATAAGCCATTGCTTGGTGTGGCACGTTCTGACGTTGGCGAAACCAAAATAGCAGCTTGTCACTTTCTCAAGGCCGATCCCCAGGAATTTCAAGCGGCATGTTCGAGAAGAATATGGCTCTTGAATACAAGTCCAGCTTGTCCGAGGACGACTCCTCCGATATCGCAGACTATGTCGTTTGGTGGTATCAACTGAGCCTCATAGAGAATCAGTTTTGCAGCGTGATGCTGTCGAAGCATTCTTTCATATCAAGAATGGATGGCATTGCGCAGGCCAATAATCGCCTTTCAGCGTGGAAGGAGAGCGTGCCACCGTCATGCCGCCCAGATGACCTGTCTCTGATACCACCGGAGTCTCGTTCGTATGCCCTCATGCTTCACCTGGAATACTACACTTTCCTTCGCGCGGGTCATCTCGCGGCCACGGTCATCATAACCTCACTCAACGGCAACCTGGAATCAGTCTTTCGTGATCGATTTCGAGGAAGTGGGGCTGTCTGTGTCGAAGCGTCTAGGTCGTTCATTCGTTCCTTGAACAAGTAAGGCTTCGTTTAATCGAGAGCCAAACAGCTCGCTGAACCTAGATCTAGTAGTGTAGGGGACACCAAAGAAAACACACATTTCCTTAGGTCAGTCCGTACAGGGCCCAATCTCGCTGGGTTCAGCACTAACACCTTCCAAGCTTCCATTCAACCAACTACATGGCAGCAATCGCGGTGCTGTATCGGAGCATCATGAAAGATCCATCAAACATGTCCTCACGAGCTGACCTCGAGTACCTACGCGCGGGTAAGATGCACTTGGACTGGGACACGCCTGCTAATATCAGAGGGCCTGCGCTGAAGGCATTATTCGACAACATGCTTTCATCTGCAGAGGACGTAGTATCCAAACATGGCATTAGGTATAAGAGACATCCGTGGAAAAAAGCAGTCACTTTTGGCCTGAAATCAATATGTTGATCTTTGGACATGCACGTCTGCCACCGATGCCGGCGACCTCGGCGGAGTTTCGTATAATGAGAGTGCCCGCTTACGTGTGAATCAAGAGCAAAAGGGTATCAAAGCTTGGAATTTCTGCTTGTCTCCATGGTGTCATTCTATTCATGGCCTCGGAACGTGTTGCGAAAGCTCCTGGAAGTCAAGAAAAACGTTAACACGGGTGCTACATCAAGAAAGCCTCTCCAGCCGCATTTGAAGTTGTCGGTCTGAATGACGCTGACTGGCTCCGTTCCAAAAACCATCCATATCATGTTAATGTGCAGCTCTTGATAGTGGCAGGCTGCTTAAGACTTTCCTAGCCATCACGCCCGGCGTCTCACGGGCGGTGGCGGAACGGAACACAACACGTTGATGGATCGCAATGATTTCAGCAGGCCATTCTCCTACTTTCCTAGCAACGTACCAATAAGAACCTCACATTAGCTAAGTTCCCAAGAACATCAAAGACGATACGTACGTCTGGTGCGAACACAGGCTACACCAAACCAGCCGCTCTTTCCCGCAGGAGGGAATCCGCCACCCGGGACATTGAGGGGAAATGTCATCCTTCTTCGGAAGGCGTCGCATAAGCGATCCCATGCTGGATTTTCACAAGCTTGCAATGTTGTTCTCCTTGTTCTTGGAAACTTGCACAAAAACAAACCAGAACAGCCGTCTTCCAGATCACGATGCGCCGCGTATCGCGTCTATTCCTCGCGGGTCTACGAGCCCTGAACCCACAATGCTCACAGCACCCCAGACTCCAAAGCTATTTCGAGGGCCCAGGCCAAATTGCAAGCCGAGCATCGAATCGAGGGCCGAAAGACCGCACCATGCGCGTCACCGAATCTCCATCTTGTTCCAGACACCGCGTCAGGAGCCGCGCCCCTTCCTCCCTGCACAATTCGTTTGATAGAATCGTCGCCGGCGCATACATATCTGTGGCCTGGTCCCTTGTGTGATTTAAATGGCGGGTCGCGAACACTGAACGAGACGTTTCCCCTGTGCCACAATGTGTTAGGTGGCGTTCCGTATCGAAATAAAGATGACATCGTCCATCAAGATGCAGCTGAGAAGTCGGCAGCATGGTTGCTTGAGAGCATATGTGCATAGGATTTCTGCCGCATATTGTTGTATATCAACGGTGTTACACAATCATCGTCATGGAGTGACCACACACACGCCAGATGAACTGGTCGTAAACTCACTTCTTCTACGCAACAGCAGTTGTAGCAGTCCCCTTGACAGCCATGCCCCCGTCCGCATCCCGAATCCAGACATCCCACCTCCTCCCCTCCTCCACAACCCCTTTGTCGCGGACACAAAGAGTCATCTCACGACCGCAGTACAGCGGCTGAAGATTTCGGTACCCAAACCACTTAACTCGCTGGCCGAGATGGTTCAGGTACCCCAGCACGAGAGCCAAAGACAATGGTCCGTGGACCAGAGTGGCAGGATGCCCTTCTTGTCTGGCCCACGCCGGGTCGAGATGGATTGCGTGCGCGTTGTATGTCAGCGCGCTGAAGTTTGTCAGGAGATTTTGTGTCGGTTTTAGTGTGAGTGAAAACGTAGGTTCATGTGGAGCTGAAGAATTCAAGTTAGCCCGCGTCCGTATCAAAACCAATGAGCATACTTGCGCTTGAGACTCCTCTTGGAGGTAGCAGCAGGTGTGTCGATGTCAGGTAAGAAGGCGAGCGTCCTCCGCTCCTCAATGGCGGGGTCATTTTCAGAGTTCCAAGCGCCGTACGACCGCCACAGATCAACCCACACCCGTCCTTTCCCAGGCCTGACATCCTCCACTTTCTCAACGCACTTCACGCGCTTTCCGTCTAAACGCATATCGTCATCCCATGCCGCGCGGAAGCGGACCTCGCCACCAGCCCAGAGGCGACGGGTGAAGGGCGCGCCGGGACAGTGGTCTGGGTCTGTACCATCAGGCATCAGCTCAGCGGGCCGAGACTGCAGTGGAAAATAGACCAGGTGGTGGCCTTGTGGCAGAGGCGCCGCATGTTCTACCGTGATAGGATGCTGCGGCGGTGTTGCTTGGGGCCTGGAAAAGATGTCCGAGAATAAGAGAGTTAAAAGGTGCGAGGCCGTTGGAGAGAGATGATCGGGAATTTCCTTGCTTTTGTGCAGTATTTTGGCGATGCCTGCCTCCAGTGAAGGGGTTGCATGTTGGGTTGAATAGCTCCGGCTCAATGCGTGAGGCCGGGGGATGAGCGGCTTCATGGTGTAGATGCAATGGATGACTTATATACTATACATTGGACCGATGAGCGAGGCGTGAGTGGGCTGGCATGGAGTATGTACGTATCAGTCTTGACTGATAAATGCATATGATTAATCTCATCCCTGGCCACTGCGAATGTCACATTGCAACGGGTTAACACAACAATACCACCACCAACACCTGCTCTGTTACGAGTTTGAGTGGATGGCTCGCGGCTTGCCGCAATCGGTGAAACTCAAGCGCAAAACTTGAAAGAGCCAGTGAAGCATACCGCTGGAGGGTTCAGAATCGGCTTCGATTTGCTACAGCACGACCGAGAAAAAAAAAAAAAAAAAAAAAAGGAGTGGATGAGCAGTAAATTGAATTCAATCTATCTAGTCGCAAACAGGCGGCCGCCTCCCGACCGCTATGAATTGTCCTCTATCTACTAGAGGAATATCTTTTGCGAGTCAGCGATCTACCCTATGTGACATGTCGCGGGAACACCAACCTGTAGACTAGTTCTCAACTCAAGAGGCCTTCATAACAGACCGAAGCGGGCTCGGGCGCGCAACTTGGTGCGTAGGGTAGGCCGGGCTCACCGGGCTTCTCCCTGTTAGGAGCCGATGAGCAACGGGCGCGCGGCCTGGCGCGGGAGCGGGCTGCGACGCCGTGCGCGCGGACTCCTCTTCGCTGTTATGCTTCATAGACGATGCTTGAGTCGATCCCTCAATCTCGAGGGAATCGGAAGGTCAATCTGGGAGAGTCAGCGTCCGCATTCGTACATAATCAATCAGACGTACCGTCGTAGTAGTCATCATCGTCGTCAACATCAGCTAACTGCTCGAAGTTCACCTTGTATCGGAGGATACCACCGATACCACCGAATCCCTTGACGAACTGGTTTCCTTCGGTGGAACGATCCGACACGAATTCGAGATTGGTGCCGAAATCCTTGTAGTGCTCCGCAATCCATTCCAGGAAGGACTCTTGTGTAACGACTTCCATTTCTTGTCCGGTCTCCTTGTCCATGAAAACCTCGCGGTTGCTCGTCTCCTGTTGCTTAGTGGTGTGCAGGAGGTGCTCAGTACCCTGGCTGTCCTTGAGCTTCCAGCGGTTGATCTCCAGGTTCTCAAAGACAATCAAAGTCTCAACAGCACCGAGTTCAAGGGCCTTGAGGGTGTCGTCGATACCGTAGCACACACGGCCAGTGTCCTGACTGATCTCCTCGAAATACTTTCCAATGAGCTTCTTCTCCTGGATAAACTTGACGTTGCTGAGGGTCTCGGAAGACAATTCAATAGCCTGGTTGAAGCCGTTCTCACCTCCGTACGAAACGTCAACAACCTTGATCACCTTTGTGGCCAAACGGCCATCGAACATGTCGGAGGCGTTGAGATCGTTCTTGAAATCGGCGGAACCAGCGAGAATCAGACCAGCGACATTGACCTTGTCGTTGGTAATGAAGTTCTGGACAGCCAATTCTGCGACCTTACGGACGTAGTTGTGGCGCTTTTCCTCTCTGAGACGGGCAAAACGCAGAGCGGATTGACCACCACGCCCGTGCTTCTTGGGGAGATCGACTGAGAATTTGTGGACGACGTCTCTGGTGTTTCCGGAAAGAGTGCCGAAAAGGGCTCCGTTGCCGTCCATGATGATGAATCCGAACTTCTGGTCGGACTCGAGGAGCTCGGCCAAAGCCTCGGTGTGAAACTTGTTGTCACAGAGGTAGAGGGACGTGTTGATGGGCTTGAAGGGCTCGAAGTCAATGTTGACCTTCCTCTCCTTGCCTTCGGAGGTCAAGATTTCACCACAGTAGACAACCAAGCCATTAGGTGGGACCTTGTTGTACAGCTTGAGACGCTGCTGGGTCGAGGTGATGGCGGAAAGGACGGACTGTCGGTTGACTCTGGATTTGATGTTCGAGGCGGTACCCTGCGGATGAGCTTGTCAGATGCATTCGAGACGTACACGGTCGCTGAGACGTACGTATTCTTCAGCCAACATCTTGGCGGCACGGGAGATCTGATCCTTGGGGGCTGTGGTGGGGTTAGTCGAAGTTGGTCTCGGCGGCGGCGTCGTGGTGGGAGGACGTACGGATGATGAGAGAGATCATGGATGTGCCGTTACCACGAGCCGCCTCGAGGCGCTTGATAAGCTTCTTCACCTTCCATATCTCGATCTATGTCGTAGCGGCCCGTTAAGGGCAACAGTCAGCCTGCAGTCTGGGAACGCGGGGCAAAAGGAGGGGCTCCGCGAGGGATGGTTTGGGGAAAAACAGTCACTAACGTTCTTCTCGGCCTCGTTCGCCTGAGGGTCCGACATCTTGAAATAGAATTAGCGAACTAAAAAAGGAAAACTCGACACCAAAATGAAGATACGCGGTCGCGTGACGGTGAGGGAATTGTCGTCGTCGCGCGGTTCTCCGAGCGGGAACTATGCGTGATGCGATGCGGTGTTGCGAGGAAAGAAAAGTTGGTGCTCCACGTAGGTAGGTCGATTTTTTGTGCTGTCACCGCACGAGGACCTGGCCTGCCTGGGGACACACCCAATCCCGTGGTAGGGCGCTAGACCGCAAGCGAGTCATAGGCGGTGGTGTTGGTGCCTGGCCACTCAGCAGCTGCCACCACCGTGGATTGGAACCCGTTTTCCCCGACTCCCGCACGTGCCGTCGTCATTTCTTGAGCCGCTCCTGCGGTTCACTGTATAAATTTGGTATCGTATCTGATTAATCATGTTAAAGCGGAACACCGTCAGGCATTATTTCGGTGTCGTATCGAAGATGAGTCAAGGGTATTTGATGACTATGTTCGCTGACAAAGTCGGCTATGGCCCAAAAGCAAAAACGCAAACTGTGAGAAATTTGAGGCAAAGCCATATGCTCATAGCTCAACTAGGTGGGGCTATATGTAATTAAACACTATTGTGCGATCCTTTGATGCATAGATGCTGGGTATACAACTAATGAGCGAACTCTATCGCAACCTCCTGATAAGTCCACCTGGGTAAAGTAGCTAGTACGCTGCAGCGGAAGCTGTCACCATCTGCTCCGCCACCTCGGACACAAGCAGCACCGCTCACCATGGCTTCGAACGTACCGATCCAAGTCGCGGAAACGATACAAACCGCGCACATAAACCGCAGCCCGTCGCCGAACCATGACCTCAACCCGTCAACAGTCGCCTCCGAGAAGGAGCCGGTGACACTAGAGCCGCTCTCGTCGCACGAAGATCTCGATGATGACGAGCTTGACGACGATATCCCATACAGCGTGGTGAATCCCAAACCCCGGTCAGCGAAGCTACCGCCGATGCCCGATCTGCGATTCGAGCAGAGCTACCTGCACAGCATTTCCAAAGCCGATACGTGGGGTCGGGTAGCTTGGATCACCGTCAGAGATCAGGTCAGTAGACTGTAGGCGCCAGCAAAGAGGCTGAATGCTCACACGCCCAAGGTCATGATGCCATTAGCACAGGGTGTCATTTACAACTTGTTTCTAGTCGGCTGGCACCACTGGAACAAGAACGCCCAAGTTCACGGCAGCTCAATAGGCGCAAGGGTACGCAGGTGGTGGTACGGGGTGAACAACTGGCAGCTGCCGCCACAGAGGAGCAATACTTGGAGGTTGAAGAAGGAGCTGTGAACCATGAGCCCAAGGAGAGAATTGCATGGGAAAAAGACACGAAGAAGATGGTATCTGTAAAACTAACTAAACTATGCAGAGTTACTCTGCCAACCGGGTACTCTTTGGTACCCTTGCATCGAAGAATGCATGAAATGGCCCAGCAATGACTACAGAACTGTTTATAGAAGAGCAATTGTTCGTACGAAATCGCATGATCCTTCCGTTCTGTCCATCTAACCGTACTCCGTCTGAGAATTTTACCACCAAACGCCTTAATATCCGTGAAGGTCCTGTACTCTGCCTGAATCCTACTCATGAGAGCCTACGTCGACGGGCTGCGGCAAGGCCTGAGGCTTGTCTGGGCTTCCTCTAAAAGCCAGAGAAGTCTGTTCCACACCCGGGCTCAGGGGCTGTTTGTTGGTAGCCACGTTGATAACAGGCTCTGGCGTTTTATCTTTGGGTTTGGCGACGATTTCATTGGCAGTTTCACTGTTAGCTTTATCATCCTCTGGTGCTGGCGTAATCATAGTCGTCTTGGCTGAGGTCGGTGACTTCTTAACCGACAGCTTGACGATCAGACTCTTCTTTGGTTCATCGACCATGTCGTCGTCTAGCATCTCAACATCCTCATCCATGTCGTCTTCTTCATCCTCGCTCTCGTCAGGAACGTGATCGTCCTCGTCATCGCCTAGGTCAGGCTCACTAGCGTCATCGTCCTCGTCCTCATCCGTCGAGCCACGGCCACGAGAGCGAGTGCCTTTGGATGACCATCCGTTTGTGCCGTGATTCACTGCCGCAGCTCTGCGCGGCCTGCCGCCTGCGCCAACGGCAGGAGACGGCTGGCGTGAATCTTCAGATTCTCCATTGACACTGTTAGCCGCACTGCTGGCATTCAGTCGCGTAGGAGCCTTGATTTGACGCCCACTCGCGGTGGTAACTGGCCCGGCGGGTTCTGCTGGCGTGTTGGTGCCTGTGTTGCGTGCTGAGCGCCGATAAGACGAGTCTGTGAGGAAGTCGTCGTCGTCATCGTCATAATTGTACTTGACCCTCTTGCCTCTCGTGCGGCCTTCGTATGTGGAGAAACCAGGCTCTGGTCGCTTGAAGCGAGCTTTCTGGGCCTGACGGTACTCTCTGCGGCGGCGTTTCTGGGGCTGTTAGCTTACGCACCTGGACAGGAGAGAATCTGGGAGCGGAGCCCAAAATTTGAAGTGTACCTCTTCCGTGGCCTCAAACCGAGGAATAGCCTGCATCATCTGGATCGCAAGTTTTCTAGCCTTAGGACCACCATCCTTCGTCTCTAATTTCTCTGCAAGGATCCTGATTTCTTCAATTGATCCCGCCACTGACCACCAAGTGCGATTGAAACCTGCGGGATTGCTCTCCCGATACACACGGAAAGCAGTGTCGTCCAACCCCTCGATCAAGAAGTAGCGTCTCTTGTCACTATCAGAGCCCCACGGCTGGACCGAGAGTGGTTGGTTCAAGTCGTCTTCGTGGCGGTTGCCCTTGTAGGACTTATTGATAATCGACTTGACAGTTTCGGAGGCTGAGAGAGACCACAGCGCCAGTGCTCGAAGCAGAGAAAGCTTAAAGAAAAAAAAAAAAGCGTTAGCATGCAGTAGCGATGAGAATCATGTGTGCACTATGGCAGCAGTGGTGTGAACGTACTCTCTGCGTGGGTGCGAGGGTATGGAACGTGTTGCCACCCGAGAGGGGATTAACGCCCTCCCATGCGCGCGGCCACTGGGATTTGTGGGCAGAGAGTGCATCGTCTAGGGCCTTCGAGTATTGACCAGCCCTGCCACCTCAATTAGCAACTTTTGCCCACCATGCATCGATTGGCGCATCGACATACTTGACGTCCTGTTTGCGGTTGAGGAGCAAGAACAGGAGAGCACAGAGGAATGCCTCGACCCGTTCGCCGGGTGGGTTGTCGATAATATCGCGCTCGAGTTCTTGGGGACCAAAGTTGGCCAGGGACTTGGGAAAAGCTTCGTTGAATCGGCTGCGGAACATCACGAGGAACTCGAGGCGTGTTAGCAAGCCCTGTGACGTGGGGACGCGCCTTGTCGCGTTTTTTTGCGCGACTCAACGCGATTGTCGACATACAGCGATGTCTGGATTGTCCTCGAATGCATTCTCGTGCGGGGGCGACGGCGATCGCTTGCGAGGAGGTGGTGAAGCTTCCTTCTTGCCAATAGAGGCCCTCTTGCCTTTCTCTAGCTTCCGGAAGTACTTTTGAATGCCAACCTTCTTCGGCTCGGGCTCGGGCTCTGGAGCGGCGTCAGTATCGATGTCGGATGGAGGCGGTGACAGCGACGACAAGGACGACAAGTCCGAAGAATCGTCCTCGGCCATCTTGAGTTTTTTCCGTGGTGATGGCTAGTGTATGTGTTTTTGGGAGGTTGATGGTTGTGAGTATCACGGTGGTTGAAGTAAGGTGGAGGTTTAGTCGCGACGGAGCATGTCCAGCGAGGAAGTTTGAAGAACGCCCACCCACGGGACTAATTAAATCACGCCTGAGCCGCACCTTCTTTGGGTCTTCTCTGATAGGTCCGAGTCATTGAAATTCTAACTTGCTTGCCTACTTACAACAGCATCCTTTCTCTTCGCGCAGACTTCAAAGACCTGGCCAGCCGCATTTGACGATGCCTTTTACGCTGAGACCCTTGCATTATCCTGTTGCCTCATCGCTGCCATTCGACCCGTTGATACCGTTTGCGCTTCGGGTCGATTGCATTGAACGATCTTGCCCGTAATATCTTGGAGCACCCACGTCGGCCTTCGGCCGTACCCCACCTCAGCAGTCAGTGTCAGCATCCCAGGCACGACAAACCTTCTAGTCGATACCAAAGCCCGCTTCAACATTTTCATGAAGATATTTGGAAGTCTCCATCATTTCCGTGGCCGATGTAGTAATTCCATCTCTATCGTATAGTCGGATGATGCAAAAGGGGAGTGGCGGCGAGTTGTGACACCCCTAACGTACGGATGCACTCGAATGCTGCACGCATAGGACTCGTCCTGCCAATCATCGATTTGCACACTTGTCGAATGGCCCAATTCGAAGCTATTCCCAAGGGTTTTGCTTACAGGCTCCTTCTGTAGCGTCCAGGTGGGATCGACGATCCTTCAATTCTCAACCACATCGAACACGTCATGTCCAAACAGCAAAAACATTCGGAACAGTCTTGCAGTCGATGTCACGCCTTCACCGCGCCGTGGAACGGTTCCTTTCCTGGTCCCGAGGCCGAATGTTTGCTTCAGCCGTGAAGCATTCCTGGGAGGCCCCCATATCAGCCCGCTGCCGAATCACGTGTCACATGACCGTGCAGCGAGACCAGCTCTCTCAGACGTTCGCACCACACGCAACTTTGCGTCCAGAAATCCCAGCTGATCAGAAACCTGAAGCCATCACCAGACAACTGGCACGCAATTGATTCCCTGTCGCTCGGGCTTGCGGTGTCGGCGCCATTCCTTGTGCGTTCGATTAGCTCAGCAAAAAAACACTCAAGAACGATGCTTTCACCGTGTACGCCGTCTATGCGATACCCGCGGCCTACAATGCCGCTAGCGTCAAACATATGTTCGTGGTGAAGGTGAGGCAAAGTTTTTGTTGGCGCCTCACTAGAGGAGCCCAGGCCGGATTGACGATCACTCGCAACCGTACGCGCTGATCCCGCACCCTTAATTGAGCAGACTTATCTCATGAAACGAGTGTCTTGGCTCTTAGAGATAAACCTGGGAATGAGCTGGTTGAAAATTGTGATCCATCGTTTCTTGGGTCCCATATGTGTCTGATAACGTTGATCGCTGGACCACATCTTCCCACCCATCGACACGCGGCGTAACCTCGCCAAAACGCCGCGAGGCATCCCTAAATCGTAACCGCCCACAACAAACGCCGAAAACAATCGATTTCAACAACCTTGACGGGGAATTTAGCAGATGCAACCACGAACGCAGCGCAGAGGATGATGAGCTGATAACCATTCAAGCCGTACTGCATCGCATACTGACGCATCTGGGCGTGCTTCTTTCCTCTGCCGTCATGCAGAGTAAGATCCCGTCGCGCACACTGCCTTCGACGACGTTGTGAACATAGAGCCAATGAGGCCGTGATAGTAGAGGACGTTCTTGAGATGGGGGTCGAGCGCGGAGTATGACGCTGAAGGGTTGCAGTGCAGAGCGTGACGCGATTTCGAGGCTGACCAATCCTGGAGAGTGGACAAGTGGGGCTAAACACCCATGCTTCAGACACTTACTTTCTTCCTGGCTTTCATAGTCAGGTGACTAAGCACGTGCCTTGAAGAAAGCCCGAGCGTCCAATCAAGCGTTGGCGAGTCTAGGGCTGGACGCAGATACACCACACTTCTTCGAATTTTTGCACCGTCACACTCGGTAGTCTTTTGATCCTCAACACCTAGCCTTCGACCGCCAGAGGACTGCCAAAATGGGTCGCGTTGTAAGTAACAATCCATGTTGACGATTGATCATCATTATGTACAGCCATTCCGACGCAATCACGACTCGCCGCTCGCTGTCGTTGCCGAAATTTCTCGATACCGAACCCCACGAAACTCATTTCACGATCACGAATCCATGGTGGACAACGAGCGCTGACACATTTCCCTCTAGATCCGCAACCAGAGGAAGGGCCGTGGAAGCATCTTCACGGCCAACACCCGCCTGAACAAGGTACGACTCGAATTTCCCCCACGATTTGCGCGCAACGAAATCGCAGCACACGACAATTTACAAGACTCCTAACGATTGTACCTAAATAGGCCCCCGCCAAGTTCCGCAACCTCGACTATGCCGAGCGCCACGGCTACGTCCGCGGTGTCGTGAAGGACATCATCCACGATGCCGGTCGTGGTGCCCCCCTGGCCCAGGTCGTCTTCCGTGACCCCTACAAGTTCAAGCAGCACACCGAGACCTTCATCGCCAACGAGGGCATGTACACCGGCCAGTTCATCTACGCCGGCAAGAAGGCCGCCCTGACCGTCGGCAACATCCTCCCCCTCGGCTCTATGCCTGAGGGTACCGTCGTCTCCAACGTCGAGACCAAGATCGGCGACCGTGGCACCCTCGGCCGCACCTCCGGCAACTACATCACCATTGTCGGCCACAACGCCGATGAGGGCAAGACCCGCATCAAGCTCCCCTCCGGTGCCAAGAAGGTCGTTCACAGCGAGGTCAGAGGCATGATCGGTATTGTTGCCGGTGGTGGCCGTACCGACAAGCCCCTCCTGAGTACGTTTATCCCGTGGATCTGGTTTGGGAATAACGTGCGGAAGAGGAGTGAATTGCTAACAATTCTTTTACAGAGGCTTCTCGCGCCAAGCACAAGTTCGCCGTCAAGCGCAACAGCTGGCCCAAGACTCGTGGTGTTGCCATGAACCCCGTTGACCATCCCCACGGTGGTGGTAACCACCAGCATATCGGTAAGGCGTCGACCATCTCTCGCTACGCCGCCCAGGGACAGAAGGCCGGTCTTATTGCTGCCAGACGTACCGGTCTGCTCCGTGGTACCCAGAAGACCAAGGAATAAATGTCATAGTCTGGCTGGATTTCAGGGTTCCATTGGGTTGGTGTTACGCGGCTGGCATCTTTTGAGGGTACTCGCGAGGGCAGTTCACCTGGTAGCTCGTCGGCAAGTACAAAAAGGCATTTTGAGCATTGAATGAGCAAGCTATGATTCCCCCCGTCAAAAGGGAAAAAGTGTACTTCAGGTCCCAGAACTCGTGACGAATGAGGAAGAACAGAAAAAAGGCTGGAGTTTGTTCGCAACAAGCTGATTAGATCAAAAATGGGGTTATGGACTTGTCAAGACGGAGAGGAGAGCCAGCTGCACTACGTAGTGATGAAGATGCCCTAATGACATGGGGCTATGCAGATCTGAATTATTACGCACCACGAAGCATTGCGCCATTCCGTGACATTTCGGTCAGTTCGTAAGTGGCATGATTTATGTGACTGAGGAGAATCAACCACAAAACCAGCCAAAACCCCCGACCTCCACGAAAATCCACCAAAGCCACATCTTTCCCCAGATTCCGTTCACGAATCTAAAATACATCGACTTCTATCCGAATAGACCCAAAGCCAACCAAACGTCGGCAAACAATGTCGACAGTCACCGCCTCGGCCTGGTGTCTTACCCAACACCGCTGTAGCACGTCCTTCGTCCGCAATTCCGGCCGACTCGCCTCAGCGGCAATCTCACTCAATGCAACAGCGACAAGAACCTTTTCGACTCGCCCCACCATCCATGTCAACGTCCTCCCTTCGGCGAGCCCAGCTGCCCGCCCTCACGCACGTTTCTCCCACCACCCCACCTACTCCGACAGGCCCAACCAGCAGAACCCCACCATCAACTCCTACGACGCCAGTCGACGGAGCACCAGAATCAAAATCTCTGAGAAGAGCTCCTCCCTTTTCCCCCGTCTCTTCCACACCTCTTCCGTGCACCCCAAACCACTACAATTGAGCAAAATGGCCTCCAAGGAATTCCGTCTCCTCTGCCTCGAGAACCCTCTGCTTGGTAAGTCATTTTCAGACTGAGCGCTAGTCTCTAGAGAGAAGCTCCGATAGCGACGAGGGGCAGTTCGCACGACCCCTCCCCCTTCCTCGCCCAAATTTACCCCTCCCTTCCCTTAACACCGAGCTCCTCTCCTCCAGAACTAACACCGCAAACCAAACTTTCAGACATCCAAGCAGTTGGCAACGAGGCCCTCCTCGAAAAGTACGGCCTCAAGCCCAACGATGCCATCCTCGCCGAGGACAAGCACAGTGGCATCTACGAGGACCTCCTCAACAACTACGATGCTAAGCTCATCGCCGGCGGTGCCGCCCAGAACACGGCTCGCGGAGCCCAGTACATGCTCCCCCCCAACTCCGTAGTGTATCTCGGCGGAGTCGGCGACGACAAGTACGCCTCCATCCTGCACGACGCCGTCAAGACGGCCGGTCTCCGCGTCGAGTACCGCGTCGACCCCAAGATCCCCACCGGCCGCTGCGGTGTGGTCATCACCGGCCACAACCGTTCCATGTGCACCGACCTCGGCGCCGCCAATCACTACGATCTCGAGCACCTTACCCGCCCCGACATCTGGTCCCTCGTCGAGGGCGCCCAGGCCTACTACATCGGCGGCTACCACTTCACCGTCTGCCCCCCTGCCATCCAGAAGCTCGCCGAGGAGGCCGCCAAGAACAACAAGATCTTCGCCGTCAGCTTGTCCGCGCCCTTCATTTGCCAGTTCTTCAAGGACCCTCTTGACGCCAGTGCTCCCTACTGGGACTATGTCATCGGCAACGAGACCGAGGCCGCCGCCTACGCTGAGGCTCACAGCTGGGGCACCACCGACTTGAAGGAGATCGCTAAGCGCCTCGCCAACCTCCCCAAGGAGAACGGACAGCGCAAGCGTGTTGCCATTGTCACCCACGGCACTGACCCTACCCTTGTTGCTGTTCAGGGTGAGGACAACGTCAAGGAGTACCCCATCAAGCCCATTGCCAAGGAGCAGATCAACGACACCAACGGCGCTGGTGACGCTTTCGCTGGCGGTCTCATGGCTGGTCTTGTCGATGGCAAGTCCCTCGACGAGTCTATCGACATGGGCCAGTGGCTTGCGAAGCTCAGCATCCAGGAGCTTGGTCCTTCGTAAGTTCTCCAATGTCATCCCGCCCAAAACCACATCCCTTGGTTGCGCGAATGATGAGTGTTTCAACAGTATATCATGATCACTTGCTAACTATTTCTCAGCTACCCCTTCCCCAAGCAGACCTACTCTGCTTAGATCTTTGGCGCCTAGCCTACAAATTGAATGCCTAGAGCATTTTCGTCCATTTTGACAGTCCGGCGTTGAGGGGGTCAAGGGAAAACGGTTTCAACAACGGCGTTGGCTCCTGATGAGCTTCAAATGAGTGGCAATAGCACTTGCATCAACTTGCAACATGGGCGTCGCATCTTCCACGATCGGAGCCTCGGGTCATGAAATAGTAAACATCGAAGAAACGATTGGGCTGCAAATGAGCAGCCTAGTGAAGAATCATAGATCAGACTTCTCCGTGCGTCGTCGTGTGAAAACCCGTCCAAGAAACGTTTGTGTGAGCAAAAGATTACCCGGCGAATGGTTGGCGCCTCCTCCGGCCTTCCCTGTGCGCCTGGTCAGCCTGGGAAATCACTCAGTGAGATTTCACATCATGCTCACATCGCAATAGCAAAGATGATTGCGTTCATCTGCCAGCCGCACGACTTAATAGAGTCGCCACATGGGCTGGACTTGGAGTGTTTTGACATCATTTCAATCGTCCTCTTCTCAAGCTTCAACGACGTAGATTCTGTCCTGAGGCGCGCCTCATCTCGTCAGCCATGGCAGACTGGAGAATCATATCATTGTATCCCGCAGTGTAGCCGTCAGTAGCAGCCCCACCGTTGTTCCTGACCAAGTTCTTGAAGTGGGTTGGGTCTTCGGTCATGTGGGCAATGGGTCCCCTCCCGAAGGCGGTTGTCGCGGTATACGCAATTCCGTTGCAGGGAGTGCTCTGGTAGATGCTGCTGCTGTTGGAGAATTGGGTACCGGATGACGATGGGAAATTCTCTCCATTCTGAGGCATGTTGGGACTGTGTGGATACTGCGGCCGAGATCCGCTCGTGGTGCGGGCATGAGTAGAGGCTGCTCGGGGTTGCAGCGAGCTGGGGCTGACATCTGCGTAAGGACTGGGCCATAGACCGTATCCTCCAGAGAAGTCGCGGCTCATCGACCTCGAGTCAGAGGGCTGCTTGCCGAAGGCTTGGAGGAGGCGGTCTTGATGGGCCGTCATTCCGTCTGGAGTACCGGTGTAAAGCTGTCGCGGCTGCATCTGCTGCTGCGATCGAGACACGTACGGAGAATCCTGTCCATCTCCAAACGGATCATCGAAAAGACCGGTGCTAGAGACCTGAACGTGTCTATTCGGCACGCCGGCATCGAAAGACTTCCTAGCAGCTGCGTCCCGGGCGGCACGGTCTGGTGGCGTTAGCTCGGAATTCTTCTTGTGCGGCGTGGGCGTGTAGATCATGTTCCATGGTAGACCGGGGAACGTCTTGCCAGTGGCGGATCCGAGTGCTGGTGGGCTGTTGGTCGGGGGCACGCCAAATACCTCATTAGCCATAGTCGAGTTCATTCCGTATGAAGTGTCTTCCGGGCTCTCAGCTGGAGAATCGTGATTGGCGATCGGAGGCATAAGGAAGTCGTTGACCATGTTCAACATGTCGGCATCCGAACTGAAGTCAAACTCAGACTGGCCTTGATTCTGTCTGCTGCGGGCGGGAGTCGCCTGCTGTTGCTGCGGGCGCGATGAGTTTACATTGAGAACTGGAACTGAAGACTTCGATTTTGAAAGAGCGTGGGTGTGGTTCTCTGCCCGGGGGGCTTCCTTGTCTGCAGTGAGAACTGTGGCCGGAATGCTCTGTTCAACTGCCGTCTGTTGCATTGGCTGGTTTGTCGGTGCCACAATTGGAGCCTTGGAAACATAATCCTCCTCGAAAGTGAAAGTAAGCCCCCCCTGTTGCGAGCTGGCATATGAAAAAGGGAAGGAGGAGTCTTCGGCGAGGAAATACCCGCATTTGATGATGTTCAAAACTCTGGCAAACACCTCTCGCAGAGCATCAAACGGTTCGCCGTTGTAGTGGTCGATTTCCGGCTTCATAACGTGGGTGTTCTCGTCGTAGTGGATCCGGCAGCTTTCCGGCAGCGTTGAGTCGTAAAGAGGAAGCATTCCGATGGCCTCCTGATCCTCCGGTAGCAGGTATGGCGTCAGCTTGAGGTCTTCAAGCGCGTACATGTAGCATATGACAGTCAGAGCCTTGGCGAAACTCTTGTACATTTCCTTGACGTAAGGCTCCTGCGCATCTTGTGTTTTCAGAATGTCGACTCGGCAGGCGACTAGCCAGGCTGCGTACAACCGCACAAAGGGAAGAGTGTTTTCTAGCAAAGGGGTGATCTTATCAGCCTCCTTTGCGCCACCCGCCGACAGTTCGCCCCTCGCGTGTCGTTCGAGAATGTCGTCCACTTCCTTCTTGAGAAGTTGGCAAAATGTCGAGAAGAAGCGAGCGTTGAGGCGCAAGATGAAATGCGATGACCGCGAAGCTGCAATGGTCCACTTGTCTAGGCTGGAGTCAGCGAAAGAAACATCAGTTTAGTCGAAGTACTTGCTGGTCATTTTTCTGTTAGAATGATGAAACGCTGAAATATTGAGTAGAACCATCTTCTGAAGTATGTCCCGGGTGTTCGGGGCTTTGATGGCCATCTCCAGCCGATGAATGACTTCTTTCTCTAATTCCTGATGCTGAGGAAAAGGCTCCCCTTTGTAGAAGTGGGCATGAAGACTGACGAACCACGACACGAAGGCCTCCTGCGAGTCAGGGGGCCCAGCGCGACGAGCCGGTGTGGTAGGCTGCACAACACCCCTCAACTCAGCTTCCAGGTTCTGCGCTGCCAAAGGGTGCGGCTCTTCAATAGCCAGGGCACGGTAGAAGTGGTAAATGATGTCCAGGTGTTTCTTCTCTTCCAAGTAGATGAGGGCGATCTGGTGGTGAGCGAAGCCTGAAGTTGGTATGATATCGTGAGCGAGCGAATAATAGGTCAAGGCCGCTTCGTAGGGGACCTTGGGACGACTTTGCGTTCGGTATCTCGAGAGGTCACCAAGGTGAATGAGAGCCGCATGGCAAAACTTTAGTATGCACTGGCGCACTGTATGATTGACCTTGGCAATGGGGTTTTCCTCGTTGATCTTGTCGGCCTTGATGCCCTCAGCAATGCGTAGAAGCTCGGGGATTGGGAAAATAGCGGCGAAACGCTGAATATAGGCGACGTAGAATCCTTGTGACGTCTTGAGAAAGGCGGCATACATCTTGTCCAGCTTGCGCTTCAGAACATTATGCTGTGAGCCTTTCAGACGGAGCGATGCCTTCCGGTATTCGGCGTTGACTTGATTATGCGCCTGCCATAGAAAGTTATCGACTTTCTCGCTGGTGCCATATTCGATAGCGTGAAATATGATCGTGATGCAATCGAGTCGGAGGCTGGGGCTTCGTCAGCAACATTTCCGGGAGAAATTTCACGGCTTCGTTCGCATACTTGGAAACGATGTTCTCAAGAGACTCGAAGCGCTTAAGTTCGTCCCCCTCTGGATCGGTTTTGAGCTTCTCCAGCTCCCTCGTCAATTGCCTGCGGAGTTTATGCGCATGTCTAAACGCGGTCAGCACAGGGGACGGCGATAATCGCAGGAATTCTAGGTAGATGCGATGCGCTCATAGAAGCTCGCCACCGGAAGAGAAAAAAAAAAGTAAACATTTGACTCACTGCCAACGCTCCTTTGCTACTTCGATATGATCCTCCATGTTGAAAATCCAGAGCCAAGCCCTGGAGGGGTTGTTGTCGTGATCGTCGTTGTTATTGTTGCTGTTGCGATTTTCGCGATGTTATTGTGGTGGGAGCAGCGGGACTCCAAAAAATCCCAGAGATTGGGAGTCAAGTTGGGGGAAAAAAAAAAAAAAAGCCAATGAGCCTGAAGCTACGTGCTGTGTTCACACGCTCTCAGAACCGATCCCAAAGTGCGCGCGCGATCCATAACTTGGGAAATGGCAGGCGCTTCGTTCTCGAGAGTGCTGCGACGCGGAGGGCGACGGGATCGGCAAGTCGGATCGAAGGCTTGTGGCGGCACGTACTCGGGGTGATGAGGTCGTCGGGTGAGAAAACATTGGGTGGGAGGTTCGGAAAGAGGGAGTGACGAGCGATGCGCCACCCAAAGCAAACATTCAGGAGGGGGAAGGCAGGCAGGGCAGGCACTCAGGCTGGAACAACCGCAGTCATGCAGAGAGAATGGAGGACCGTAGAAAGTAAGAGAAGGCGGCGATGTCGGGTCTCGATGAAGACACAGGGACGCAAAGAACATCAAGGTATTATTATTATGGTAAGTTGTGTTTCCACCTGGGGATCAGTTATTTTGGATGGAGCCCCTCAACAGCTGGGCTGGGCGTGGGCGGGCTGCAAATCCCCGTGGTCCGTGCGAAGGGTCCTTCAGTACCACCTCTACACAGCCCCTGCTGCTCGCCAATGACCGCTTCATGCTTCTTTGTTCGGAGCCTGAGCCAGCTTGGTCCTTGCCTGAGAGTAAGAAGTAGGCAGTCATACCTTGAGGTACCTAAGATACCTCACTGTAGGTACCTTACCTGAGATTCGTTGGCACAGGTTGCAGGTTTGGATTGATGAAGGCTGACTGATCACTGACCACTGACCTGGGTAACTACCTTGCTGCCCTGGGCTGTGGTCTTTGACCGTCAGTGCCCCACCACCGTCCTACCTCTAGTCTATAATATTCCACCGCCCAAAACATTCCATGGAGTCGCCGAGGTATTGTGCGCTACGTCTCGTACCAAAGAAACGTCACACAGCTCTAACAGCTCACTGCTCCAATCTACTCCCAGATTCTAAATTCGGCATCACGCAAACGCAAGCGCAAACGCAGCTTTCTTGAGGGCGGATTTCGTGGCGGCGACCTGCAAGTAAATCACCCCCCAAATCAACTCATTGTACTCAAGATGAAACGCTCACGAGGGGACGAAGAGGAGCCCTCTGCTGCCCAGCCCGCCGCCAACGACCGCAGTAGCCGGCGTAATAGTTCTGATGCGAATGACCGCGCAACCAAGTTTACTGAGCTGGAACTTTGCGACGTGTCTACGCAGGATTTCGCCATGAGATGTTCCATGCCACCTCATCGGGAGGCCATAGCATTTAAGTCGTATGATGAGTATGAGGCGCATTACATCAAGACACACACAAACCGCTGTCTAGAATGTGGGAGAAACCTGCCGTCAGAGCATCTGCTCAACGTGCATCATGAAGAGTGCCACGACTCCTTTGCGGCTCTTAAGCGGGAAAGAGGAGAGCATACGGTGAGATACTCCTGACTCTGAACTTGTGACCATATCACTGATAATCAATCCCCAGTACTCCTGCTTCGTCGAAGGCTGCGAGAGAAAGTGCATGACCCCACAGAAGCGTCGCATGCACCTTATCGACAAGCACATGTACCCCAAGAACTTCTTCTTCGCTGTGACGAAGGAGGGTGTCGATGGACGCCGTTCACTGCTGATAGAGAGTGGGTATCATCGACGGAAGTCGTCTACCACAGTCGTATCTAAGGAATCGAAACGAAAATCGGCCATCCTAGAATCGGCCTCATCGCAAGGTGAGAGCAAGCAGGAAGAGAAGGATATGAAGGGCGTCGAGCAAACATGTACAACATCGACCTCGACACAAGGGGCACAACCAACAACCCAGCCAGACCCCACAGAACGTCGAGATACGGACATGGAGGATCTGGCAGGCGCAATGTCAGCATTGCAGTTCGTACCCAACAGCGTGCGGTTTGGACGGGGCGGTGGACGAGCAGGATTTGCAAGAGGATGAACACGTCACGAAGCATAGCACTACTTTGATTAGCGTTCATGTAATGATCAATACCAAAACGGTCAATTGGAAGGATCACTACCTCTTTGTAGGAAATGAAGACCCGACCTTGGGGTCGGAATGAATCCTCCGTGACTCCGAACGCCTCTCTTCCACGATACGGTCGTCGTTATTTAGACTCTCCTCGTAAGGCTCATTCAATAGTTCGACGCTGCCGCGATATGCTGGTACCCAAGTCTTGACGAATCGCATTAATCGCTGGAGGCGCAACCATGGCACCCGCAGTTGACACACTGCACTTCCTGGTCTTCCTTAAGCTGCGCCTTCGGGACTCTGCATACGCACGTCGAATTGAAGTTGGTCTCCTTGGTCTGGACACAGCGCAGACAGCACAACTAAGAGCATCGTTAGTAACCGTCCTTCTCAGGAAGTTCTCAGAAGAGATCCCACGAACCTTCTCGTAGCCCTGCTTCTTCCATTTCGCAATGAGCATCGCATCCGCGTACCCGTTCTTGAGCAGCCACTCGTACAACTGCTTGCTGATGGCCTCCTTCTCGTAGTAGAGATCGTACACGTATCGACTTCGCGTGTGCGCAATCTGAAAGATCTCCCACTGCGCCTGATGCTTGGGTCCCGTCGGCGGCGGTTTGTTTTGCGCGTCCTTCATCTTGTTCTGGAAGATGAGCAGCTGGTCCTCGATGTCGCTGAATCCTTCTGGAGGCGGCTTGCGCTTCGACGAATGACGCATGGGAGGCATTTTCGCACTTCGGTTTATGCGAATTTGGTCGTGTATTGGTGGTGTGTCTCGTTGATCTGAAGCGACGAGTACGTCGGGATTCGAAATCGATCGCGTTGCAAGATGACGAAGGAGGTTGAAGTTCAATTCGATAGTGGGGCGGAATGTACTGGCACCAGCTGGGGCTTATCTTATCGGCATCAGCAGTATGCGATTGGGACCAGGAATGGCTGATTAAGCCCAACACGTGATTGGGCGGCACCCAACCAGCCGGTAGCTCCAGCACCTCCCGCAAGACCACCGTTTGGCCCAGTGAAGCCGGGACGACCATCACGAAACCCCGAAGCTCTGCCAACAACCACCGCCGTGCCCATCATGGCCATCACACCGACCCAATTCGCCAAGACGACTCGGCAGTGTACGTCTGCGATCCAATTGACCCGCGCAGATACCTGAGATAGCCGCTGACCCTCTGCATCCTAGCGGCCAACTGGAACGACGCAAAGCGACGGGTTCTCGCTTCTTACCGAGAATGGATCCGAGCTGTACGTGTGAATCCTTCTGGACGATTGATCTCGAGATCTGCAACCGAATCGAGTGGAGGCACTCAAGGCGGTTGAATGGGAGAGTCGGAAAGGCTAATAGAACCCGAATGATTACCAGGCGCCCGAGATCCAGACCATGTACAACATCCCCCTCCCGGTTTCCGTCCTGCGTACCAGGATACGCGAAGAATTCGAACGCCACAGATTCGCCAAGAAGCTCCCTGTTGTTGACGTTTTGATCTTCAAGAGCCATGCTGAATACCAGGTATGCACCCGCCCCCGCGCCGAAGCCAAATGGAAAGAGAAGGGAGGGTGAGATTTGCCTCGACGGTCTGAGAAGAAACGATTTATGTTATGAGGCTGACGCCTACACCTTTCTGCCAGGAGACGATGAACTTCTGGAAGCAGACCACGCACATCATGTCCTACTTCAAGGAGGAGAACTTTAGAGGAGACAAGAGGTTGCCCAACAGCTTCATGACCGGGTTCTTGGAGGTAAGGCCGACACGTTTGATGGCATCCGAACATCTGATATTGACCATACTACCCAGGGCCGCAACTGAGCATAAGAAGAAAAACTTAAAGCTCGTGTATATAAGACCAAATCCAAAAACCTGCCTTTTGCGCGTCTTCATCGTTTGATTGCTGGGAGGAAAAGAAAAACGACAACTTCCCATTAATTCTCTGCTTCGTTTTATCTATGTCCTGGATTTTGAATGTCCCCTGCCAAAATAACGCCTCGAACCATGCACACTCATTTGCGCTCGCCTTCCATCTGTCTTCAAGAACGACCAAACTCCTCCTTTGCACGGATGAACTCTTCCGCGACAATGTCGCTGAGAGCTTGCAGATCCTTAAGACCCTTTTGAAGGGCAGCGACGGCGGTACCGTCTAAGAAGTGCGTATATCAGTCACCGCAATTGGACAACATGCCGCGACAGCGACAACGGGCACAGGGTAGACTCACCGTAGGTCTGGATTCTGAGGTTCATCTTTGCCTCGGATGGATGCGGAATAGCATAAGCGCAAAACTCGACATCAGGGCTTTATCATCGAAGGTCAGCGTGTTTTTAGGCCCTCACAAGTCTCAATCATGCAATGCTCACTTCTTCATGATGATATATCTTAGTGCGTTGCCGAGGGTGTGGCTCTCATCAATGAACTCAAACGACGCGGCCGTGTCTGTTGAGCCAGGGAGCTAATCGGCGGTTAGCGCAGGATTGCATTTTCCCAATACGATGAAGTCGAACATACAATTTTGACGCGCTGGGGCTCCTCCTCCTCCTCTTCCTCCTCTTCTTCCTGCTCAGCCTCCTCTTGAGAAGGTTCGTTGTCCTCGGGCTGATAAGAGGGTGGTGCCTCGCCCATGGCGACGTCCTCGGATTCGGTCCTGCTCGGCATTTTCAAATTTTGGTTTTCTGATGTTGTGATTATTGTGAGTTTTCGTGAAAATTACGGGGCTTGGGTAATTCCTTGAGCTCGCCAGCTGGTCGTCGCAATTCTGGTCTCTTATTCATTTCGTGACTTGCGAAATCCTGAAATTTTTTGATAACGATTTGATAAGCCCGAGGCTGGCACTGCCTGCGCCTGGACTGACGGGTTGCACCGCCAGCTGGTGCCGGCTGTGGCTACTCACTCTGAGCAGACCTGAGCGACTGAGGTGGAGTGCGGAGCTTGAGGGCGATGGAGTGAGTGACTTTGCCTTTCTCCGACCCGAGTGACCGAAACTTGACCTGCAGCAACTTCCACACTCTTCCAAATCAAATTCATCGTCACCAAATTACGACCGTATAAAACGATCACAGTGATGCACCCGACGAGCAACCCCTTTCTTGACGAAGTTGTGACGGTCTAGAAGGCTCAAACTCCAGAGGACGATTGAGTGACTCACTCAGTTTTCAACTCCCAAAAGTTTACTTATACAATATTGGAAGTTCAGACCGTGGCATCACCTCAGCGGCGGCAATCAGTGCATAGCACAGTCCTCGAGCAAGGCATAAGGCGACTTATTCGAGTCATCTGACGCTCCCCAGTATAGTGTACAGTCCCAATCACCGATCCCTTGTCACAGATCTCCAGTTCAAGCGCCTTCCCAAAATTGCTGGAAGGTTTGAATTGAAAAGGCCGCTTTACTCAAATTTGGAGAAAGAAAACCCCGTGATTGTAGAACAGCGGATCAGGCTACCTACACTCAATTATATAAACCAAATTAGCTAACAGCCTTAGACATCCCTCAGTTAAGCTTTCTCTTTGCTTTCAAGTCCAAGCAGAGTGCTCCCCAGAATTATTAACAGAAATAGAAGGGGAAGGAGAAGCAGCTTTGCTTGATTCTTCAGGTGGCAACACCACGCCAGCCTTTCTGGAGATGGACCTTGTATTCGAAGTTATTGCCGGGGCAGGGCTTTTCTTAAAGCTTCAGTCAGCCTAAGCTCAGTGGCTCGTTATCCCTCTTCTTCGAAGGGCAGAGCCGTCAAGGCGCAGCGGCCGCGCTATGCACGAGGTCTCGCCACGCCAGATCATCGTCCATCGTGGCTCGTACATGCACCATCTCAGCCTTGTAACTCCAAAGCCTCCTCCCGTTTTGGACGTGCGGGAGCTTCGTGGATTACGCCATCGTTGACACCTCCAGGGTAGTACGGGTATCCATATCTGTCGCTGTATCCGTTGGGCGGAGACGCTTTGTAATGGCCGCCGGCGGCCGCATAGTCGTTATCGACGCTTTGTTTCCTGCGTTTCTCGCGGTAAACAAGGAACGCGACGAGGGCGAGGATGCCGACGGCCGCAACAGCGCCAATGGCGATGCCTGCCGTGGCGCCAGTGGAAAGACCCGCCGATGAATCGCCGCCGTCGCTCTCGATGCTCGCTGTGGGTGATGCCTCATCCGCGCTGGCCGTTGTTATCGTCGTCGCCGTTGTGAACGAAGAGAGACCGGATGCCGCCGTGGTTGGTGCTGTTGGTGTTGATGAAGCGATCTGTCATGGTTAGGATGCTTGCTCGACACAATCCGAGACGCTCCGGTCCAGGATTGACGTTCACTCACGGATATGAATTTGATTCCCCATGCTTCGATTCCCTCGTTTGTGAAGGGCGTTCGTGTCACGGGCTCTTCTGTGGGGTCCGGGATGCCAATATCTGTGATCACGCCGGTCCATACGGCGCCGACTGTCCCGGTTCCGTGGCAACCATATTCGTGGTCTCTGCACATGAAGGAGAATGCATTACCAGTGACGCTATACGTACAACAGCGTCAGAGGTTGGACCATGGATTTCGTCGACGACGGCAGCAGACATACCTTGGACAACACGTTACCGTGCTCACTGGTTTGCCCGATCTTTCGGGTCCAGCAGTGGCACAAGCACGAGTGTATCCCGTTGGGCAATCGCCATCTGTTCGATAGGGCACGTTGATGGTAAAGGATGGCGGGAAACAGTCGCCGGTGGGCGCGTTGCCGTTCAATACAGGTGTCGGTGTTCCGTACAGATTACTGAACTGGCCGCCGCTGCCGAGCAAGACGCGGTAGTAGAGTGTGCTGGCAAAGCAGGATGTGGGAGCAGTCCACGATGTCGGGAGAGTTGGCAACTCATCGATATTGAAGGTGGTTGACATCTTTGTGCGCCTTGTCTTTGTCCGATTCTACGCCGGTCAAGACGTTTTTAGGTCGACGACTAAGTCGAGGATAAAAGTATCAACCCGGTTGCCCCAAGATTGCAGAATATGCAAACGCTGGGGATGGGAAAGTCTGGCGAGACGGCGTGAGAGTAAAGCAGGGGCACCAGAGCAAGAGATGAAGCGCTCAACAACAGGCTGCGCGACCTGGATTTCAGATCAGGCCCAAGTCATCTACTGCGTCGGTTCCCAACAACAGTCACGTCCAGCGGTGCCCATCACTTCACCCCGTAGGATACATGCCTAGATGATTGGGTCGTTGGACAGCAGCGGAAGCCGCCGTCGATATTCCAACCTTGGTATCCCAGGAATCGGACGAAAGGACTTTAGACACTAAGGCTGATTGAGATCCCACGAAACCATGACTCTATTTTTACGGGCGTCTTCAAAACGCCTGCGAAACCTACAGCTCTATTTGTCGCATCAGCGATCATCTCTTGAGTCTTGCTCAGTTGCCGTTTCAGAGATGTCGTTGGTCTGCCCAGGTGGCCAACGGCTTGAAGTTGGTTGATCAGGCTGTTGGCAAACAACTCTTGAACCGGCACCAACAGCCAAGACAGGTCTCCATACGAATGGCAACGTCTTTAAAGCTTGCTATTGGACACGGTTGCCATGAATGCAAGGGGTCTTGCTCATTATGTGTGGGCCAGCGGCTAATCAAAATCCATCATTGGTTTAGTCAGAGGTTACGGCTGGACTGTCTGCTTTATTTTGCTCTAAGACCCGAGTCTAAGGATACACACGTACAAATATCTGTAATCTTTCTCCACCACATTGGACGTAGGGGAGCGGCACAGAATGGCAGCGATTAGCGGACTAGAGGCCAGAAAAGGGCGACTCTCTGTTTGCTCCGCAACGTACCAACACCCTTTCCATAGGCAGACGGTCACGGAGTGTCGAGATAGAAACGAACGATAGCACTGAAAGCAGACAATTCGGACTTTATCATCCAGATGGCTTGGGCAAGGATAATCTGCCTGTATGCTATCAATCATAGCATCAAGCCAGGCGGTCCAAGGCGAGACTCACCTCCTTCTCGAATTCAAACTTCAGCAACAGTTTTCTAACAGTACAGAGGGCGTGGAGCTCATCTGTATCTTCAGTGCAGTGAGGAAGTTGATCGATCACAACGCCCTTGTCACTACGTTGCTTGCGTTTGCCGCCTATTCGTGCTTGTGCCAGCCCCACGCAAGCCGTTGGTTCTTTACAAAATGGGCATACAAGAGAGCGTGACGCCCAGGAGCACACGCTCTGTGTTCTTGGCCTGTTGGTCACTCTCCCCAACCGTCGTTATTATCAGCGCACGGCACGCGGGGGCGAGCCTGGACTGTCAGTCCATCCAGCTTTCGCATTCTCCCTTTTCTTGGCCGGCTCCCACCGTGAACTCGGTGGAACAGCCGGCAGGCTGCCACTTTCTTGTCTTTTGTTTACTGGTTTCTGCAAGCTATCCGGCCCTCTACGCTCGTTGACGGTTAAGATTAAGAACACTCATTCATAACATGGCGATCAAGCTCTCGGACCCAACCTCCTTGTCGTCACTGTTGGAGCGAGGCGTATATCACCTTTCGCGGCTGCGGTACCGCACCCGTCTTCTAGCCGGCCTTGCTTTGATATTTCTGTCGCTATGTGTGCTGTACGGCAGCTTCGGCATGTGGAACGTCGGTCGATCCTACGGCACTGGCTTCAACAGGATGAAAGACCCCGGCAGCTGGGACGATGATTCATCGCGACGGGACTGGATTAAGCCGCACCCAGGACATCTTATACCTCCGAAGATATGGCAGATTATGCTGCCCAAGTCATTGAATGTGAATACTCCGGTTAACCCGGCCGCTTTGGGACATACGGCAACATGGCTAGCCATGAACCAAGACTACATGTAGTAAGTGCAGTCAACTCGTCCCGCCAGCCGGAGTTGTCCACATATTATGTTGGAAACCTGCCGCTGACTATTCCTAGTACACTTGTAGGTGGTGATGGTGGCATGGAGTTCATCAAGCGCCACTTTGGCCACAATGAAACCATCGTCTCGACCTTCAACTCCTTGCCGAACGTCGGCATGAAATCCGATCTTCTCCGTTACTTGCTTCTTGATATCGAGGGCGGCGTGTACACCGATACTGACTCGCTCGCTCTCAAACCGATCGACCAGTGGGTACCGGAACCCTTGCGTAACCGGACCCGGCTTATCGTCGGTATCGAATTCGACCAGCGCGACGGTGGCCGATGGGCCGACATCCCTCACGCGCTCCAGTTCTGCCAGTGGACCATTGCCGCGGCGCCGGGACATCCTGTCTTTCAGAAGATGGTGTCCCGCATCATTCGGTCGTTGGAGGACTTGGTTCGGACGCACGGGGAAGAGGCTTCCTGGGAGCCGACGAGCTTCGAGGTCATGAACTCCACTGGGCCGGCGGCATGGACGGACGTGGTCTGGGAATATCTGCAAGAAACAGACGAGACTTTGACAGACGTCAGGAATCTTTCATCTTTAGGTCTGCCGAGGTTGTTCCACGACGCACTGGTACTGCCAATCGATGGCTTTGGCATGGGCCAGCCGCATTCGGGCAGTACAAATGACGGAAGTATCCCGGATGGTGCACTTGTAAAACATTTGTTCGAAGGCTCTTGGAGAGGAGATAAGCGCCAAGACTCGGATGGTTGAATTTGGCGAACGTTGAATAAGAATGTAAAAACGAAGTTGACATACTGCCGCGCTGTCGCTTGTCGTCAACGGCATTCTTCAGCCGGGCGCCTTCGTTTTCATTAATCCCCAACTTCGGAGAGCGAAAGTGATATCGGCCCCAGCAGCCTCATCACTCGCTAAACCGACACAAGTCCCGCTTGTTCGATTAGAGTCGTTGCCGCCGCGGGTTCGCTATGCAGTGAAGAAACTCAAAGATTTGGGCATAGCTGTTGTGTTTGCCGAGGAACATCACAGCACCCCGGACTGGAAAGCCCAGTTTCTAGAGGATTTATCTACTTACTAGGAGGGCCTCTCTCTATCACCAGCAAGCCCTTGTGCCATCGCAAAATACTAGCGGTTTCTAAGTTCGAGGCCTCGGCGCTGTATGACGACTTCCTGATGACGAGAGGCCTTTGCGGTAATGGGGTATTCTCACAAGTAACTTGTAGCAGATCACCGGGGGTGCTGACAAGTGGCTCTCAAGAAAGCTTTTAGAGACTGTTGATTCGGCCCCTGGCTGCGTATCATTGAGAAGTATTGTTGTTGACCCCAAAACTCGCCCGCCACCAATGCTCTTCGGCCACATGACTCAATTCCACCACCCCAGGTTTATCGCGCAGCTTCCACCGCCGATTGCTTCTGGGAGAGTACAGTTCCAAAACTCACCACGCGCCCCGCAAATCCCGCAAACCTGTAACCTAAGCGAAAACATCAGAAACAAACAAACCGCTTCACCTGGACCGGAATTCATGACAGCCATGAAGGAAGAGGCGAGCGAGCAGGCCAAGGACAAGGCCCCCCTTTCCACTTCCCTCCCCTCTTCCCCTCGTTTCTCCTCCGGGCCTCCGGGCCTCCGGACCCGCCTCCGACATCAAGGAGGTTGATACGGACCACTGAACACTCGGTGCGACAAAGCTCAATCGGCAGGGCATGACAGCAGGGCAGGCGGGCAAGCGAGCAGCGTAGCCACGGACCAATTCCCAAACTCGTGGGGTTTTGACGTTGCCGGGCTTGAGCGCGGGACGAGGATGGGCTACGACGCGCATCATAGCGCACGCTTCACGCATCAACCACAAACCGAAAGCCATTCTACCCGTCACCGACGCGGAAACAAAAACAAAAAAACGGTGTTGGTATCACTTGATATCACTCACTCACGCGTACCTAAAGCATACTTTCCTGTGGCACCAAGCTTGTAGGCTCTGCCGCAACATACCCCAGACGAGCCGGGAAAGAAAACTGGGAGATAAGCAGATAGGAACGCCCGCCCATCCCGGTTTAACCCCTCCACGTCAGACGACGTGCGTTCGAATGTCTGGACGTTTGAGTCCAGTGGCCTTCTTCTTCGCCCGGCGCAACTTTGAATGTTCACACCTCTCGTCGTGATCGTCTCGCGCTGTCACGTCCAAAACGGAGTCTGATTGGCTGCGGAGCGCCCATCTTGTTTCATGTCGAAACGTTTTGGCGTAGCTGATTGGATCGTTTCCTTCGTCCTCAAACCCAAGGCCAGGTGGGATGTTTTTGGTTGGCCCGAGGGGATACCTACCTACCGAAGTACCTAGTAGTGGGTGTGGGGGGCAACGTACCAAGACCCCGGGTTCGAGGGAAGGCTGGGCTGGCCCACCCAGCGACTTTGTCCAGTCGCGTGAGCAGACGGGAGGGATATTGTGCAGATGGTTGACGAACGAGCCAACGGGCGTTGTCTGAGGCCTCTCGGATGATATGGGATGGAGACAGAAACAGGGTGCGGCAAATGCGAATCGAGAAACAAAGGCCGGAGAAAGAGAAAGAAAGGTTGGTTAATAGTTGGTTACCAAGAGGGGGTGGTCGATGTAGGTACAGAAACCAGAAACCTTGGGCCGAACTGCCTGTGCAGCTGCAGCAAGTGCACCATACCATAGTACAGTCAGTAAGCAGCCAGCTCGAGCGAACCTCCCTGCTGCAAATGGGGAAAGGTTGTCGTCCCGAAAAGGATGAAGAGCATTTTTAGGGAATGTAACGTCGACGACGAACCTGGAACTGTGGTGGGGATTCGGCGGGGAGGGGGCGTCAACGGAGCAGGAGGAGGGGTCGTAGTCTTGTCGGGCGAGAGCTGTGAGTGCTGAAGCATCTGAAAGCCAATAAATCAGGTTGATGAGCGTCCGGGCTTGCCAGAGCAGTTGTACAGCTTGCCCCCCATGAAATATTGGCCCGGCATAGACGCATTGGATTAAAGGAAATTTGACAGTCGGAGATGGGTGCAGGAGGTGGCTCTGGCGCCAGTGACGACGACAACGTGGAGAAGGTTGCAACTTTCCGACTCGTATTTGCTCTGGACACACTCGTCATCTTCATGCTGCTCCGTCGTGCAAGTGTGAGTGCTGCCACACCTCAAATCAGCCTCTTAATTGAGAGACAGGCCGGTGGGACACGGGGTTGCGGCTTAACAGTCGTGGGATATGGCCGGGATCATCAGGGACGACGGCCTTGTCCTGGATGGCGTCCTCTGACCCCCTGTTGCTCCCCACTCTCTTCCGTACCTGAGCCTGTCTGGTTCTTGCCTGCATGCCTGCCTAGGTAGTATAGAGTAAGAAAGAACCTGGAACGGACGAGTGCGGAGAGGAAATGCCAGCAACAGGTAAACAGGCCAGCATTAATTTCGTCAGGCTTAGCCTTCAGGAGGCTCAGGTCAGGTCAATCGAATGACGGGATGGTTTCAGCAATGACCAGTTGCCCTACGAGTGGCTACCAATCGCCAGCGATGGCTGTCACGGTCGGTAACCCGAGCGAGAGAGGTAAGACAGACCTGAGCACGGCATACTGAATACGATGGCAGTGATAGATAGTGTGCCTCAAATGGGCGCCGGCTCGAGTCGGGGTAGAGCAACGCTCAGCGGGCAGCGCGGTGGGCTACCTCCGTAGTGTTGAGCCGCGAGACAGCGCAGAGAGACGAGCTGAACCGTAGTCAGACGCCAACGGCTGCCGATTGGGCAATCTATCTTGTGCAGATTGTTGGGTCCGTCAGATGTGACGATCAACGGTTTGGCGGCGAGGAAAGGTGGCGAGCCACTATATTTCGCCGGTGAGAGTCTCGTTTGAAGTTTGGCCAAATTATTCTCCGAACCTGTCGAGGGAAATTGAAGGCTCTGTTGTCCGGCCGGTGATGGATCGATTTGATCGTTTTTGGCTTGAACTCACGGGGGGGGGGGGGGTAAGGATTCACGGAAACAGACAACCATACTAAGGTAGAGTCGTTTATCGGTGATCAAGCGCCCCTCCAATTGTGCTTCTTCTGCCTTTTTTTTCGAGTATTCGGATCGTGTCTCCGACGATGAAGAGCCACCAATCGAAAGAGAGTAGGGGCATCGCAGCCAACGCCGCCGCGGCCGCTGCCCCAAATCGGTTTGCCTTTCCTCTCGGGGGCCGCATTTGATTGTGAATCGGCCTGATAGGAGGAAAAAACCGCGCCCAACGCCCAGACTGACCTGCGCAGGTTCTGAAGTGGCCCGCAGACGGTCTGCGGCGCCGGCGCGCGGCGAAGACGAACGGCAATGAGTTAATATAAGACCGATTATTAGGAGTCAGGAGAACCGCTCAGGCATAGGCACAGATACATGAACCAAGCGCAGGCGCAGATGTCCCACCAGTTGTGAGATGTTGGACGCGCTGGGCTGTGGTCCGCCGCCATAGCCACAAGCACAGGCCAGCCGGGCAGCCCATCTTGTGTGGCTCTATGGCTGTGTCGATCAAGGGTCGGGTGACAGATTGAGAGCTCGCAGCATCGTCTGGTCCGTCGACAGCAGCTCTACGTTCGGCTGCCGCATGACGACAACACAGAGGCCGACGGGCGCCTCGTGGAGCTTCCGCCGTCTTTTTCTCGGCGAATGTTCACACAAATTGGTTTGTCGGGCGAGAGATACTATCTCAACTCTTTTTGATGTACCGCATGGGACGGCGGTGAGAGCAATGGACGTTTCCACATCGCCGTGCTCCTGTGGTTGAAACAACCGAATCCCAGTTTTGACTGCTCCGCCGACAGGGCATGCCCGGCCAGGCAGCTGATCGTGCGGAATGTCCAGCGCAGATTCACAGTAAGTGCAAGGAGTTCTTGCAGACAGAGTGAAGAGAAGGTATACGAAGTCGTCGAATCCCGGCAAGTCCAGGGCCAGGCGCGAAGTTAAGTTGAGCTGAAAAGAGCTATGTGGTGCAAGTGAGTGCGCAATACGCAAGACTCGTCGATGAGGGTCGCAGTAATGGGATAATGATGGTTCGAGGAGCACGTGTGTCGTTGTCGTTGTCGTTGTCTTTAGAATCGGTATTGGTTACGCGATGCGGGCTGCGGGTGACTGCCTAGAGAGATGGTCGTCCGCAATTCGGACGGAGACGCTAATGCTGAGTTGCAGCAGAAGCCATCGTCATCCAACGAAGATTATTGGCGTCTCTGTGTCGGCAGTACAGTCTGCGGCAAGTCGGCTAAACCAGCCCATTGTAAGAGAAATTGTTAATAGTGCCCATGAGTGTATGGACCCTGCCAAGGTGTGTTTCCGTCTGGTCTTTCTCGCCGTTATCCGTACCTTAATCGGATCAAGATGGCTCTTGCGTGCTCGGCAATCCCTTGCTGGAGGATGCGGTCGGCATCTAAACTCTACATTGAAGGAGGACTCGGGGTGCTTGACTGAAAGTCCTGTATTTGATAGAGTGCGGTAATCAGGGGATGCATATGGATAAGCGGGCGTGTTGGTTGCGTGTCTGGCGGAGAGTCAGAGAATTGGCGGCCGGGTTCTCCTGTTCATGTCTCGCTCAAGGAGAATTATCGTCCGGTGTTGTCGAACATCGAAGCCCAATCCATGGTGTCAATCTGTGTCAATCATGACAATCTGGTGGCAAAAGGAGGGTGACGGGTGGCTCGTGTGCACCGGCTGGATCATCGAACCCCATCAGAAACAATAGCGTGCTTTATGGCTGCAGGACTCGCAGAGAGCAAGAGCCTTGCAATTAGAAAGCAACTCCGAGGAAATACCTCCACTACTTCTGCCAGACTGCGTAAGGCACATTGGACGCTACAGGGCACCAATGCTGCAAGTGAAGCACTACCTACCTGGTGGTAGGTGAGAGAGAGCAGCCAGCACCACGAGGACGGCCGCGGATCAAAGGTGCCTTGCTTTAGCTCGAGGAGAACAACCCACCTTTTTCTCATGGCTTAGCTTGAGGTAACTTCTTTATGGCTATCGTGCATGAGAGAGCAGAGTCGGATTTTTCATGCGGCGAAGTGTATAACTGCTGGGCGTCGGAAATGGCGTCGACGGCACATATCAATTACTATGTGTGTTATTAGAAAGGAGTTCTTCCACTGCAATACCTTCTCCCTACTAGATAGATGCTTTATCAACCTACCTTGCGGAACCTGGTAGGTAAAGTACCTTAGCATGCGACCATCGTGGAGCCGTTTGGGAGCCCTCTGGAGCACCTACCCGTTCAGTCAGAGCGCAACTGCTGTCATCCTGTCGTTGCACTTCCCGACAGAGATAGAGACAGAGACGGAGCCCAGAGACACAGACAGGGGCCCGGCGATCCGAAAGACTACGAGGTATCTGTCGACAGCCAGGTCTGGCCTAGCTGCTGGGGTCAGCCAAGTTGCGAAGACTCTACCTTACATAGTAGCAGTTACATCAATGTAAAACATCCTACGGAGGTTAAGCGGCACCCCCGCCCACGGCAAGGCCCCTGACGCTGATTGAAGCTCTCTCCTCACTCTGTGTTGCTCCCACTTCTCAGCATCAGGCACGCACATAAGCACCTCACCAACCAACCGGCCGAGGCCTGGGGCGTCCGACCCGACAGCTTCCACCTCATTCTCTGATACGCGATAGTGCTTCACGAGGTGGAGGTAAAGAGATCTGTTCGGGGAGGAAAGGTTTGGCAAATTAAATGGACAGCCAGTAGGTATGGAAGACGCATCCGTCAGTCCATCCAATGGGTAGCCGATCATCATGGATGTCTGTCACAGGTGCCAATGGCTAACCCAACGGACTGAAGATGGATTGCTGCGCGCTCTGGACCAGCCGAGTGTTGGTGTAAGGCACCTTATAGCTCAGAGGCAGCAGTTGCCGTGAGTATCAGGTCCTCTTCGCTGAATGCCGGGTTATCGACACTGACGCTGCCTGCGCTGCGCTGCGCTATGCAAAGCGATGATGGCAGTGGTCGCCCTATTAAGTGGTGATGAGTTGTGGTGGTGAGGGTGGTGATGGTGGTGGTGGTGGTAGTAGTGAAAATGGACGGGAAGCTTTCGCACACCCCACCTTCCTTCCTTCCTTCCTTCAAGCCACCCCCCTCCCGCCGACCCTCTCTTTCCCCAAGGCAGGCAAGGTATTTCAGCCAGTCAATCGCATCTCCTCGCTACCTACCTTTACTGAAGCCATCCACCCCGGGAACGCTTTTTTTCTACGGCCTCTCATCGCTGTCGACTGTCTGGTGAGAGAGATGGATGTATCCGTAAGGTGAGGTACCTCTGGTAAGGTATGGTACCTTAACCTCATGGTAGAAGTAAGCAGAGAGCAGAGGTAGGCAGTCAGTAGGAGCAACTGCGCAAAATGGGTCAAGTGTGCCGGCTGGGACCACAATTGTGTCACTCCCGTGTCCCCCTTTCATAAGAAAATAAAACAGACACAATTGCCCCTCTACTTCTAAACTACCCTTCCTTACAACCCCTTCCAGTTTCCAGTGTCTCCCCATGTTCATGTCCATCCATGTCCATCCCTGCCCATCCATGCCCATCCGACGTCCCAGTCCCAGCTCAGTCCTAAAATCTAGGGCCCTGGTCGTCCCAGCTTGCTGTCCCCGTCCTGCTTCTGACTCCCCTCGTCCATCGTGTCGCAGCTTCTCGATACCTTACAATCATTTGTCACTGGATTGTCGCCGTATTCTAAGGCACAATCCCCCCCCCCAAACCCCCCGCCACCCTCTTTGGCCGTCTCCCACCTTTAAACCACCTCATCCCCTCTGTTTCCGCTTGTGATCCTCGTCTCGTCCAGCGCCTCTCATACTCTTTCCAACCCTTCCCTTCTCCTCCAACCACTCAGTTTTGGTTTCTACCAAAACCTCCCGCGCCTGATCTTTTCCTATCCCGACGTCGCAGACGTAGTCTCTCGCTATTTTTCCAAACACAACAGCTCCTCCTTTCACTGAAATTTGAATCTCGACGACTCGACGGGGAAAAAAGAAAGAACGAAAGCAAGATCAAGAAAAGACGAACCAATTCTCATCTTCTCTGCGCCGGTCTAATTAATACGGAGTGTGCACCCCCAACCTGCTACCACAAAACAAGAAAAGAACGAGCCAAAATTTGAGCCTGAAGCGCGCCTTATTCTTGACACCACCTGACACACTCGACCTCATCGTCTTTGTGTCAATCAGTCATTTCATGCCGGCCACTTGATCCAGGCACACCTAAATTTGGCGTCCATCGGCACTCAACATTCCAGTCCCGATCCAGCAGCAGTAGCAGCGACGCTTTTCGGTCGCTGTCTTTTTTTCCGTCTTAGAAATATCCGGCTTGTTCCACGGGCGATATCAGCAGATCAACCACGCGCCTGCCATTCGATATTTCACGGCGAACAGCAGCGACACTACAACCATCGCCAGTGCCTCTCCATTTTCGCCCTAACTCGTTTACCCCGAGCCCGCTCTCGGCCACTTTTCTCAAGTCTCAAAGCGCAGGCTTTTGGGGCTTTGAGCTTGGGTTCAATTGCAGCGACCACACCGCGCAGAAGAAGAGACCTGGACAAAAAGGAACAAAGACCCCCTTCGATTCCAGGACCTAGCCGAAAAGCGACTCCCAGATCGAGTCTTTCGATTTCGTCCTCGTCCTCGCCCTCGATTTTTAGTCTTGGCATAGCCTCGACACCAACATTTGCGCATCCCACCAAAATCGTCACCTCGACATTTCCTGAACTCTGACCCATTTTAATTGGAGCACTGAGCAAGGGAGGATTGCGCATCTCAATCGCCCGCCGTTTGACGACATTGCCAATTAGAAATTCCCACTAATCCTGTCGTGATTTTCGCATCACGTCGAATACGAGGGAGAACGATTCGCGGCCTTTGCTCGACCTTACATCCACTCGACGAAACGAGGCACCCTTTGCGTTCCCAACGGCAAACGGTGACACGGGTGCAGTAGCATCCCCCCCGAACCCAGTTTTCTCCTTTTCACCACCTTACACTCCACACAGCAACTATGAGCACAGCGGTTGCAATGGCTCCCTCTCCGGCCCCCCACGACAGGCCGTCGTTCTCTTCAGACCTTGCCCCCGCCCCCTCTGCTCAGCATGGAACTTCTTCGCCTGCCGCCCAGAGGACCCTCGCCCCTACGGGCACCCCCAAAGCGACAGCGCATCGTACGGACAGTGGCAGTCCCAGAGGTGCTGTCCAGGCTCCCAAATCCTCTCCTCCCAGCGCGTGAGTCGCAACCCTCGCAGAATGCCCCTCACCTCTGCTAACATTTCCATTTGCAGTTCTCGAAGCGGCGGCCCCCCCAAGATAGTCGTGAAGAAAGAGCCCCATTCTCCGGACCTGCCGACCACCCGACACAGGCCTCGCAAGCTGGATCTTTCCAAGGGCGCCCATCCGGGCTCCAATGCCCCTCAGACTGCCAGACCAATGACTGCTCGGGAGAACCTGGGCATCCAGGAGGTCGGCCTGGCTTGCCTCTCCCCCGGCTTTGTCACCCAGGACCCCGTCATGAAGGAGCAGCTCCAGCGAAGCATGAGCGTGAGAGACCAGCAGCGTATGATTATCGAGCAGAGGATGCAGCAGTCGGCTAAGGGCGATGGGCCTGATACTGCTAGCAAGGACCCCGTGTCCCAATTCGCTGCTAAAACACCTGGATTGTCGCGCAGGAACAAGGCTCAGCTTTCCATTTTACCGCCGTCCGCGGAGCAGTTCGCCAACGAGCGCGTCATCCAATCAGCACCCCTGGGACATTCGTTCACTGGCCGCCAACATCCCGCTCCCCTGACTCGTCACATCGCCAACCAGCCTAACACCCTATCCAACACTTCTCACATTCACCACGTCCCGGCGAACCAGACTCAGAACCGTCTGCCTCCTATCAGCGACGTCTTTGGTCAAGTCTCCAGCCATCCCGAGAACGCCCCCAACTCGCTATACCCCCAGCAAAGTGCGCGTGCCGCTCCGCTGGCTTCTCCTGGCCACCCTCCCCAGCAGATGCAGCATCCCCCGACTTCCGGTAGACCAAGAGAGTATAAGTCCGCCGAGGAGGCACAGCACGAGATGGCGGGAGGTCGAGCTGATCTTCTTCCAAAGATCGTCCACTACGGTGGCGCCCACCAGCCTCCCACCCCTCCGTCTCCTGCTCCCGGCACCAGGGCAACCGATCCCAGCCGCAGCGCGAGCCGCCGTCGTACACGCGCGGAATACGAGGATGGCAGCCCTCCTCTCGGTCATGGCCCCGCTCCTCAGAGGAGATCTGGCCCATTCGGTGCTGGTCGCGACAGCCCCGAGACTCAGAGACAGAAGAGGGAGGAGTTTCTGAGGATATGCGAGAGGGCGTGGGACCTGTTTCACTCCTAAGGCCTCGTTCACTACCGTTCGCTTCTTTTCAGTCAAGGAGTGGGCAAGCCAGTCCTCTCCATGGTCACTATCCACCAGCGGGATCCGGCCCCGCTCCTTCGTAGACTCGATCTCGACTACGATGCATTGGTTCGGAGCGGTCTATTTCACGTTGGTCGTTGCTCTTTACTGCTCGCTCGCCTTACACCAGGATCAGAGGAAAAATACCGGCAGGCGGAAATGGGTCAGGGATTATAATGTCTGTGTAACTATCGAGAAGCATATGGCGACACTTCTCTCCAACAACAAAACGAACGAAACCGATTATTACGACTTCCATTTCCTCAAATGGGGAAGCGATGGACATTTCTCGCTTTACACGTGGCTGGCGGGCACGAGGTGGTCGGCGCCTGCCGGCTTGGGGTTCTTCCATTCTACATGGGGAAGGTTATGTCTTGGGAAGGGATCAAAGGTTCGATTCTTGCACTGGTTTTCGAAGACGTGCGTCTGGAGGAGTTCGTTTGCTTCGTTCATGCTGTCCCTTCAGGGTTGTCTTTTCATTGGGGAAAATGAGAGGGCCGGCACGAGATTCACGAGCAGAGAAGAGAGAGATCTATCTGTATGTATTATCTTGAGGGAGGAGTGCTCTTTACAGAAGAGAAAGGACGGCCCTTCGAAGGTCTCGTTGGTATCTCTGCTGTCTCATGTTCGCGGCCTGTCGACCTGTGCTTCACTTATCAGGCAGGTACAGCCAGGCATTTCGGAGCAAGGTGGTTGAAGATTTATTGCGCCTATACAAATAGCCTTCGATTTCAACTCGATTGTCTGATCGATTAGATTCCTGTGATACATCGCTGAGTAGGATTGATCCGGGTTCTACCACGAACCACCCAAAGGAGCTCGTGCTGATAGATTACGAACCACCTCACTGGCACTTCATTCCGGTCCCACCGCATCTCTATGTTAGTCCTAGTCGTAGGACCTCTTTGGTCTAAGCTTCCCATCAAGGCAACTGACGAGGACCGAATCTCTATTTAAGCAGTTGGGATCGACGACATACAGTCGTAAGCAAAGAGGCAGGAAGGGAACTCTGACTATGCAGGAAAAAGAAACAAAAAAAGGGAAGAACAGTTGGGCGACACGACGGACGTTCCTGAGTCTATCACGGTTGCAAGCTCGGTAAACATGATATTCCCAATTGGAGAGGCCGGGTTTGAGCCGCGGCAAAGCCTTTCTCAAACTTCTAAACGTCTAGCACAGTGTCACGCGGTCTCATCTCTCCGTCTCAATGCGGATGTTGTCATGTCGGCAGATCATCACGGTGCCGTCCCCCCGGGCAGTGGCCAAGCCCGAGCCGGGGCCCCGTAGTCGGAGAAAGAGTTCCACTTCGGCAGAAACCCCCTCCCCACTCTCCTCGGCCCGCTCCGGACGGCACCAAAGAACTGCCGGGGGAAACTCTGTGCGGGGTAGCCTTTTCTCCCCCCCCCCCCCCACCCTTCTACTATCCAAGCCTAATATCTTGGACCTGAACCCGCAGGCCTAGACCCTACCTTACGATATGCGCAGCATTCTAGAAGTACTCGGTCCCGCCCAAATAATCCGGCGCCGGATCCGGGCATGTTGGATCCTAACCTCTTTGTCCGGAGGTTTTGCATCCGTGGCCGTGTGCGGGATTTTCAGTTTTGTGGTGTATGTGTGCGTGTGTGCTGTTGAGTCTTGTCCTCTGGCCCGCAGAATTCCAGGCCATCCTCTAGTCCCGTCGTTGATGTTTCTGCTGCTGATGCTAAATTAGCCCGGAGCGAGAGCACCAGCATACCTAGGTAGTGATCGATGAGCAAAGAGAGAGAGGGAAAAAAAGTGCCTTTCTAGCGCGAGACCAAGGAACCTGGCGTGTGGCATTAGGGCCACATCCTCCCCGGATTCCAAGTGGTGCGATGTGACCTCTCAATCTCGGGATGAGAGGGTGCATCGATGAGGACGGGTTGGTCATCTCTTTCGTTCTGGCCCGCCCCCCTCCCCGCGAGATTCTAGCCTCGCGCCATCTACCAGACTGCCGGACCTCGCGTAGTTGGCTTTTCCCGCTCTTGCCATGTGGTGGGTGTGGGCGTGTGCATGTGCGTTGCAGAAGGAGCCGGAGAGGCCTTTCTGATGACTTGGGCTGTGCAAGACAAGAGGCGGTGTGACTTATCTCAACTTAGCAAAAGCGATCGATGTGTTGGCGACGGCGGTCCTCGTGGCCTGCCCTACCTTTCTGTGTGTTTTTGCCCTCACTGCTCCATGACCACCTTACCTACCTCACCTTACCTTCGCTACCTGTAGCAAACTCACCAACCTGTTAGCGTTACTTCCAGATCGCCGTGTCAAGTCTCCGTGGAACCATGCGTATCGCAGCCTCGTACTCGAAACATCGTGAGGTTGGCACAGGTTGGGAAAGAAAAAAAAAAAGGAGAAACCAGCGGTTTTCAAAACGCCAAGAAACCCGCGCCGCCGCCGCCACTACCGCCGAGGGACCTTTGGGCCAGACAGTCTGGTCTGCCTGCCAAGAGAAGGGCGGTAAACCTCTCTCTCTGCTCATTCTTTTTTTTCCTACCTCCCAGGTTCCAAGCCGGGACCCTCGGTGCGGTGGAAAGGGGGGGGGGGGGGGGGGGGAATACGGACGGACGGGTAGGACCCGCGGCCTCCGTCGATTGTCCAGGGTTGGGAGGGGGAAAACCCCAAAGCAGCTTTTGACTTCCCGGCTCCGAACACGCG